>SMJT01000041.1:906325-1054518 GCA_004349715.1 Crucihimalaya himalaica | reverse complement strand
TTGCATGCATGAATGATATCATATCCAAACCCAAAAACCTTCAAAAACTTCTTCATCGCATCAGTAGACTTTGGCAGCACATTGTCTTCAGGTAGCATATCATGAACTATTGTAAGCAGCTGATCAAAGTAGTTCTCTGACATTCCACTCTTCACTTTAATTCGGTAAAGGGCCATAATTGCAGAAACCTTTGTGTACTTGGGACAGGTCGAGTATAATAGAGTTTCAGCATCTCTCAACTTCTTCCTAAACTCTGAGTCTTCTGGAGTTACATCATCCTCATGTTCTCCTCCGACTCCATTCGACGGCTGTGGACTGCCTTCACCCGTAAAATAAGTCGTCTTTAGCAAATCAAATGCCTCAGATTCAGTTGTTGGAACACTATCAGCCCTTCTTTCACCATGAATACTCCAACACGGATTCCTCATGTACTTCTTATCCATACCATTAATCACTTGATGATCCACTACTGTATCTATGTGTTGATGGCAAACATTGCGGCAAATGATGCAGGGACAGAAAATTTCAGCCGGATTACCCAACCTCCTTGTTGATTCAGCCACAAAATGTATAGCTCCTTCCTCATACTCAAGGCTAGCCCTATATGTTTAAATCAGACAATACAAAGTTAATATCTTAATGTAATTCAGATTGACAATTGTAATCAATCAATCAATGAAATTACAAAGTTCATATATATATCAACCAGATTGATACCTTGGTAGCCAAACCCATGCCATGTCCATATCACAAATACGACAACAGCTCCACCACCAATTGCACAATTTGTGATAATAAGATGAAAGGAATCAGACAGTACTCGAAAAACTATGACATTATATTCACTCACATCAACGCAGTACTTAAAAGAAAGTTAGGAGATCCAAAGAGTTAAAAAACAAAATCTTACAATGTTAAAACAGTCAGCAAGGACAATAATAAACTTGAAGCTTTGAAGACTATCCGCAAAACAAATCCAACAAAATACTTTAAGTGTTTGTCCGATAACTACCAAAACATTTTGCAATTATCAAAAATCTCACATACCTATTAGTGAGTAAATTAACCAAGCTCAACTGCAAGAACATTCAAATAGAGATCAATTAATTAAAAATCAATTAACCATACAAAACATAAATTAGAATCGAAATCCCTAATTGAAAATCCAATACCTTTAACAGCTACAAGTTTCACGAGTTCTTCCTGCCAAAAAGAAAAAAAAACTGACCGATTAATACCCAAGATGCAAAATTAAAGCTAAATTTTGTGGATATAACGAAAACCCAGACACAAATTCACCTTAAATGTCTAGTTCGACCACACCAATTTGATTTACACCGATGAAGAAGTCGATTGATAGTGTGGAAAGGAGATTGAGATCAATCGACTAACAAGACAAAGATCGAGACAGAGATTGACAACTGAGAGAGAAAGAGAGCTAAGAGAGAGAGTAAGATCGACGGGAAGGAGGCTGAGAATGAGAGATCGAGATAGAGATGGTGGAACAGTGAGAGTCGGCGAGAAGGAGATCGAGAAAGGTTTTGTCTGATTAATTGATAACCCGGCAAAAAGAGAATTGGGGTTTTCTGTTTTTTTTTTTACTTAGGCGGGTGCTAAAATAATTTTCGCGGTAACGCATACTATAGCGTCAGAAATAAATTACTGCTATCACAGATAATTGGATGAACCTAAAAATTAAGCGCATGCCAAATTATTTTGCCGCTCAACATAACATAGCATTTGTAATTTAGGAAACGCTATGAAATAATTTGCCAAAAGTGAACCATAGCATAACCCGTAAAACGCTATCCTAAAGTGCTAATATTTAATCCTCTTTTCTTGTAGTGTCTAGATTCGATTCTCCAATTTTCTAAACATTTCAAAACCGCATCTGCTGAACTACTTCAAGTGCATCAGAAAGTAGTTGAACTTGCATCTTCACATGTGGTCACATATATATGTAAGATTTGTTGAACTTTGATACGTACGTGTGCATGTATGGGAAGTCGTACCATCCAGTGCCCGCAACGGAGGCGGAACCAAGGCAATACGTGATGATGAGGAAGGTGGCGCCGCGGAGGGTTTGGCCGCCAACAGCGTTTGGAGCGTCGATGGCTGGTTGGTAAGAACACATTAGTCGTACCATTTGTCTCCTCATCTGCAAGAACCATCGTCTTTGGCAATTTCTTACCAAACTCATCACCCGTAATAATAGGTATCTCTTGTTTGATTAAAATTGTTAACTTACAAATATATTTAATAGATAGACGACGTGTATAGATATTGTAGAGTTTAGGACTTGATTTGAGCTAGAAATTCTTGAATCAACTTCGAGTTTCAATTTGGAAGAGATCAAAGAAGAGATTGTTTAAAGCAAAACTAAGAACACCGAGAGTTAACGAGTTCGGGATCCAAACCAAAATCTTTACGTCTCGCTGGAGAAACACCTCCGGAAATCCACTAGAAACTTTATGGAACTTGTTTTTACAACTCTCTCTCTCAAGAACTCTCTCTCTCTCTCCACTCTGATCAAATGAATCGTCAACAAGAAGATAGACCAAAATTTTGATTTAAAGGAGATGAATCAGACCGTTAGAAGCAGAGAACAACCTCCCTTAATCGTTATAACCCCTTCAACAACCTCACGTGTATCTCACGTGTTACTGACTTAGAGAGACTTGAGTTGAACCTTCTCTTTGACCGAGAGGCTCTTCCACACTTAGGCAATCCTGAAGTAAATCAGCTTCATACTCTTCAATACTCCACCTTGAAACTGATTGACTTCGAGCCTTGATTCTTATTCTAGTCCTTGGATTTCCTTCTCTGAATCTTTGAGCTTTACCACTCAATTTTCAGTAACCCGGAGCATCTCCAATGCTCCCTCAAACTTGGTCACTGGTAGTACTTTGGTAAAAATATCAGCCGGATTGCATTCACTAGCAATCTTAACTACTTTGATCACACCAGCACATATGGTATCTCTGATGTAGTGAAGTCTGATATTAATATGTTTGGTTCTTTCGTGATGCACTGAGTTCTTAGCTAGAGCGATAGCACTTTGAGAATCACAGTACACCTCCACACATTGTTGAGAAAAACTAAGTTCTTCAGCTAGTCCTTTTAGCCAAGTAGCTTCCTTCACAGCTTCTGTTAATGCCATATACTCAGCTTCTGTAGTTGATAAGGCAACTACCTTCTGCAATCTTGATTTCCAGCTTATGGTGTTTCCTCCAACTGTGAATACAAAACCAATGGTGGACCTTCTCTTGTCCAAATCACTGGCATAGTCAGAGTCATAGTAACCTCTGATTAGGAAATCATCTTGTTTCCTATAACATAACTTCTTTTTCTCAGTACTCCTCATGTATCTCAAGACCCACTTAGCTACTTGCCAATGCTCCTTTAAAGGCATACTCATAAATCGACATGACACTAACAGGATAAGCAAGATCAGGTCTAGTGCCTATCATAGAATACATAATACTCCCTACAGTATTAGAGTATGGTACTATTTTCATTCTATCAACCTGACTTTCATATTCCTCAACAGTAGCAGACCTGAGTTTGAAATGTACTCCCATAGCTGTTGACACTGGTTTGGCTTGATCCATTTCAAACGCTTTCAGTACCTTTTTCACATAACCTTCTTGTGAAAGAGTCAACGAACCTACAGTACAATTTATGGTAATCTCCATACCTAAGATCTTCTTAGCTTCCCCTAGATCCTTCATTTCAAACTCTTTACTTAAAAATTTCGTTAGTTCTTCAACCTGACGCTTACTAACTGAAGCTATAAGCATATCATCCACATATAAAAGTAGATACACATAAGAACCATCCTCACACATTCTCAGATAGACACGATTGTCATATGCACTTCTCATATATCCTATTTCTCTCATAAATTCATCAAACCTCAGATTACATTGCCTAGGTGACTGTTTAAGACCATATAAAGATCTTTTACGAAGACATACCTTGTTTGGGTATTTCTTGTCTTCAAAACCTTCAAGCTGAGCCATGACTATTTCTTCATCAAGGAAGCCATGCAAAAAAGTTGTCTTAACATCCATCTGCTGGAGTTCCATATCATATTGGACCAACATTGATAATAAGTACCTGATTGACACATGTTAAACAACATGTGAAAAAATTTCTGTGTAGTCAGTACCCTCCTTCTGAGTGAAACCCTTGGCTACTAATCTGGCTTTGAACCTAGGAGCTTCTAGTCCAGGTATTCCTGCCTTTCTGATGTATACCCATTTAGAGCCTATTAGCTTCAAATGTTCCGGTTTATCTATGAGATCCCATGTGTGGTTCTTCTTCACTGATACCATCTCGTCTTTCATAGCATCATTTCATTCATCCCAATCAGAATCAATTAAAGCCTCTTGATAGGTTCTTGGTTCTGCCTTTTCTCCATCTTCTGTGTAGTACGCAAAACCAACTAAGTTTGATTCATTGTATCTTTGGTTTGCTTTCACAGTTCTCCTAACCATGTCTCTTACCAATTGATAGTCACTTAAATCCTATGCTTCTTCTTCTTCAGAGTTAGTTTCCTGAGGCATATTTTGACTTTGACTTGAATTTGGAGTAATTCTTCCTTCAACCTGGTTGAGGATAGCTCCACCTTGAGGATCGGTACCTGATTCAGTTTCATTTTGCTCAGCTTCTTGAGAGCTTACTCTAAAGTCCTCCAGATCAAGTTCAAATGTGTCTGATTGTGAAACCTTTTCCAAATCCTTGTACATTACATCTTCCCTGAAGATCACATTTAGCCTCATCTAAGAGCCACACCTTATATCCTTTGACTCCTTCTGGATAGCTAGTAAAAACTCCTTTCTTGGCCCTGGGATTCAATTTTCCCTGATCTGTATGAACATAAGCTAAGCAGCCAAATCTTCTTAGTCCATTTAAATCTGGTATGGCTGATGTCCATTTTTCCTCGCTTCTGCCCAAAATTTCTTCTCCATACCACTCTCACTCAGCATACTTCTTACCTTGTCCATTATTGTTATGTTTAATCTCTCAGTAATACCATTCTGTTGTGGTGTATAGGCACATGTCTTGTGCCTTACAATTCCTTCTTCTCTACAGAATTTCTCAAAATAGTGATTACAATACTCTAATCCATTGTCAATTCTCAGTCTCTTAACCTTTCTATCAGATTGATTTTCCACCATCTTTTCCACTCAACAAACTTCTCAAATGCTTCATCTTTCCTTTTAAGAAAGTAAATCCACACTTTACGAGAAAAATCATCAACAAAGGAGATAAAGTACTGACAATTACCTAGAGATAAAGGATTGTGTGGAGAACCCCATAAATCTGAGTGAACATATCCTAACTTGTCTTTTGTAACATGCTGTGTAGGTGCAAAGCTCACTCTATGATTTTTCCCATATACACAGTCTTCACAGAACTGTAACTCCTTAATCACTTCCTTCTGTAAACATCCTTTCTTAACTAGTATTTCAAGTCCCTTCTGACTCATATGGCCTAATCTGTTGTGCCATAGAGCAGTCTCATCTTTTGATGCCTCAGAAGAATTTGACTCTGCTGTTTCTGATTCTCCTTGTAAGATGTACAATGTTTCTCTCTTCTGACCTTTCAAAACTGTTGAGCAGCCTTTAACTACCTTAAGAATTATGTCTTGTGATTTGAACCAGCAACCTTTGTTTTCTAAGGTTCCTAATGATATCAGATTCCTCGACATTGTTGGCATATACCTCACCTCTGTCAATACTACTTGAGTACCATCTGAATTCCTTATCCTGATACTCCCAATTCCCTTAACCTGAGATGGTGTGTCATTTCCCATCTTCACATATCCAGAGCTGACCTCTCTGAACTCACAAAACCAATCTCTTCTTGGAGTCATGTGAAACGAACAACCTGTATCAAGAACCCATTCGTCTGTTGTACCCCTGTAACTACTAGGTTCTCAGCTTCTGCCATCAACACCATTGCTGGATCTCGTTCTGCTCCTACCTTGGCTAGACTAGACTCACCTTTATCTGATCCTGGTCCTTTTCCTTTGTTTTTTTCTTGCCAGTTATAACATTGTTTCTTGAAATGACCTTCTTTGCCACAAATCCAGCATACTCTTTTACCCTCCCTAGATTTAGATCTAGCCATGCTCTTGCCTCTATGTGATTGATTAGCAGTATTACTTTCAGATCTTCCTCTAACGAAATATCCTTCATCAACAGTTCTTCCATTCTGATTTATTCTGATTACATCATCAAGACGTAGTCGTTCTCTACTGTTGCTATACTTAAGAGTATCTACTAAATTGTCATATCTAGATGGAAGTGAACTCAGAAGTAGAATAGCTTGTACCTCATCCGGAACTTCGATTTGAAGATGATTCAGATCTGCGACAATCTTCAAGAAGTCATCAATGTTGTCATCGATCTTCTTGCTTTTTTGCATCTTAAAATTGTAGAAGTTCAGCTAGGTGTAGACTCGGTGTGGCAAAGATCGGATCATAAACAGTCGATCTAACGTATCCCAAGCCTCTGCAGCTGTTTCACATAGCTCGATCTTTCTTAGTACCTTGTCAGCTACATTCAGAAATATAAGATGCTTTGCTTTATCGCACCGTTCTAACCTTGCTTCTTAATCATCATCTAGCTTCTTTCTTTTAGCCGGATCTTGTTCTTCCTCCGCCTTAAGCACCACTTCTGGCTTTTTCACCAACACGTCCTTCAATCCAAGAACGCTAAGATGCGCAAGCATTTTTGTCTTCCAGAGAGAGAAATCTCCCGATCCATCGAACATCGCGACTTGTAACGATCCCGACATCTTTGATTCACCTTTGCACAACCACCGTGTGCTCTGATACCAATTTGTAGAGTTTAGGACTTGATTTGAGCTAGAAATTCTTGAATCAACTTCGAGTTTCAATTTGGAAGAGATCAAAGAAGAGATTGTTTAAAGCAAAACTAAGAACACCGAGAGTTAACGAGTTCGAGATCCAAACCGGAATCCCTACGTCTCGCCGGAGAAACACCTCCGGAAATCCACTAGAAACTTTATGGAACTTGTTTTTACAACTCTCTCTCTCTCTCTCTCTCTCAAGAACTCTCTCTCTCCACTCTGATCAATGAATCGTCCAACAAGAAGATAAAACAAAATTTTGATTTAAAGGAGATGAATCAGACCGTTAGAAGCAGAGAACAACCTCCCTTAATCGTTATAACCCCTTCAACAACCTCACGTGTATCTCACGTGTTACTGACTTAGAGAGACTTGAGTTGAACCTTCTCTTTGACCGAGAGGCTCTTCCACACTTAGGCAATCCTGAAGTAAATCAGCTTCATACTCTTCAGATATATATGTAATAATTAAATGGGGGTAAGCTTTGATCCACAAGTTACACCAAATAGCTAAATACATAGTGATACAATTTATAGGAAAATAAAAAGACTTAGGCAACCTAGCGATGGAAATGTATAAGCTAATAGCGAATATTAAGTTCCAACCTACCAAACCTGTTAGTGTTTAGAGCATTTTGAATGGTCTTTGCATTATGCCATGCCTATCTATATAATGTAATATTAGCTATACTCTATTTCTGGTATAGTAATTAACTCAATTTTGTGATCTATAGTATATAACTATGTTACAATAAACTCTATTCTAACTATGGTTGGAGATAATTGTATGGGGATGAATGTTGAAATGATAAATATCAGAATCTTAGCTAAACGAGGTTTAGCATTTGAGACTTCGAGTTAAAGCTAAGAAACCAAGTAAGGAAGAGAAATATAGAGTAAATTGTATTTTGGAGCATTTGGAATGTTTCTCTGCAAATGTCATTAGTATAATTAACTATATTCTAATAGTCTCCACTCTCCACTTTAGATCTCTAAATTGTAGAATAGGTGGTTAGAGATAATTCGTATCAAACAGGCGAGTAAGAAATATAAATTAATACAACATAAAGAATTGCATGCAAACTTTGAGAAGGTTTTCGTATTTATATTTTTGTTGGCATTTGTCATGTGAAACTCGCAATCCATATAGTTAACGAACGATTAGTCTGATTAAGACATGAATTTTGTTAGTCATTTCTATGCAGGACGATAAATTTTCTAACAGAAGGGTTTATGTGTCACACGTATAACGCAGCGTGGCACACTCTACACAACATTATATGTGGAATAGGGAGCAAACTGGATTGGTATCTGGACATGGTACAAGATAAACTCAAGTGTAATGTGGTCATTTTCCATGGGAGAGTACGATGAGGTCGTTCCTGTTGAATGTAGCTACAATGTTCAACGTTGGATTCCTCGGGCACTGAGTTAAGGTTTTTGAAAACAAAAAGATCACATTACTTTAGTGGAGTTTGCTAGAAAGCTCCAGGAGATTTGGAGCTTGGAAGAGTTTTTGCTAAATCAAGTTTGTGATTAATTACTATCAATTGTTACAAAAATTAAGCGAAACCTTTTAAAAGATTTTAAGTAATAAAAGAGTAATTATTCGGATTAATTCAATAAATATTTGCTAATACTCCCATAAATATATGTTTCGACTTTTATATGATCCCTGGTTAATGTCTTTTTGGATAAATAATTAAAATTAAATCTGTAGCTTAATATTTTTGTTTTCAAGGATTTAGTCAGAATAAAGAGCAAACTAAAAAGATTAGTATATCATCCAACTTACTAATGTCAAAATTTGGCCTGTTAATTCAAATCAAGCTAATTTCAAAAATGGCACGTTATGCCAATTTTAAATTTTTAAGTCAACACAATACGCTGTTTTTTTTTTTTTTTAAGAACGACTAGAATAATTTTCCTAGGGCATAGAATTAATGATTATCTAGATTTTTATAATACAAAAGACTGATTAAACCATAACAAAACGCTAGTTTTTGTTTGCCAACAAACAAAAAAAAACACTAATTTAAACCTGGGAAAATAAATATCTGGTTTCGTTTCATCTCTCTAATGAGAACAATGATAAGCAGAATCGAAATTTTTGTTATATTTTCACCTGTGCTTGTGGCGTTTTGATGGTGGCATATTTTTCATGCTGCTACTACCGCCTCCACCGCTAGTTCCAGGTCGTGATTTCCCAAACGCTTTCATCTTCCTTCTCTTCCTCTCTTCCTCACTATCAGACTCAACTCCATGCTCTCTGTCTGCATTAGTAGCTTCTCTCTCCAGTTCATCCCAAGTCTTACCTTTCTCTTCCTCTGACTCCTGCTCTGAGTCCTCTTCTTCATCATCCTCTGACTCCACCAGTGACTCACTCTCTGAAGCCTCATCTTCTGACTCAGACTCAACCTCTACATCTGATGGTTCATATCCTTTGTCTGACTCCTCAGAGCCGCCAGATTCTGAATCGCTTCCATCCAGATTCAAAAACTCCCATCCTCCATCATCTATAAAGGTCTGCGGATCATCCGTGATCGTCTTCAGGATTTGTCTCCAGTTCAGATTCAGTTTGCTCTCGTAGTACTTTATATCTGTAGTGTCAAGCCACTCCTTTATCCCCTCTAACGAACTTGTGGGAACTGAGTCAACCCTGAGAACATCTTTTTTGAAGTCCTTGAAGATGATGGCCATGTCAAAGTTCTTCTGCCCAAACCCAACTCTCTCAAGATTCACAATCTCAATCTCACTCAGACTGACCACAAGGAACGGGTATTCTATGAGCTCAACTAAGCAGCTGGAGGTCGGTATAATGAATGCAGATGTCTTGTGCGGAACACCATGGAAACCAAGCTCTCTCAGAGGTTGATCAAACTCGAGGTCCAGACTTGCAAACTGGGGTAGTTGCCACATATCATTGACCCGGATTACAAAATTATTGAAATCCATGTTGATCTTGTTTTTCCTATCGCGCTCCCGCTGTTCTTCATCAATCTCATCTGGATCATAGGCTGATCTCCTCCCACCACCTAAAGACTGCACCACATCCATTACCTCCACGTAAAATTGGACGTCCTTTGTTTTCTTCATTCCTACCATAATGTGGTTGTGCAAATGAAAATGAAGGAGGGTGATCATCTCCTTCTCAGCTGGCTGGAAAAACGCATGCTTTATGTTTGCAAACAGGACATCCACGCGCTCATCAGGCCTGGTGGTTGAATACCTGAAACCATTGGCATGAGCTTCGAGTGTCCCAGGAATCTTCTTGCGGCCACTAAAAGGCGGACGGATCCACAGCTCTGACAACCTGAGGGGTTTGAACTTGTTCCCTGCAAGCTGAAGTTTCTCTTGGGTCACCAATGTTGCCCTTTCAGCTCTCTCTGACTCCCGGGCCATGACTTGCCGTCTGAGGGTCTTTATCAACTGAACTACTTCACTGCTATGCTTTGAATCCTTGGTCCGGAATGAAACCTCCTTGAGGTAGATAGCACCCTGGTTTTTCAAAGAGTTTGAGTCATGAGGGTTGAATGGTGTACCGGGGACGTTGAAAATGATACGGATGTAGCAATTCCGGTTGGTATCTTGATTGCCTGACACTGTTCTTATTGTAGCCACGTGGAATGGAACCAAGCTACCATAGATGGGTAACAATACAGCCTCGTGCTTCTGATCAACATGGATCTCCAAAGTCCGTTGGGGCATGTCGTTAATATTCTTGTAGGCAACCAAATCAGCTGAAGTCTTTGCAGTAGACCGGCTGTCTCCCGCCCCAGACCTGTCACCAGCAAGCCTTCTGGCAGTTTCTTCATTTTTCTGGCGTGCAAGCTCTGCCTGGTGCTGCTTCCGTAACTCTTCTTTCGACACCACATGATCATCTGATCTAAGAGCTGTCTTGGTAATGTAGTTCTCAGAACCGCTGGTCTTGGCTTTCTTCCTTGGTTTTTCTTCTTCTTCATCCTCTTTGAAGGAGTAAGCCACATCCTTAACATATTTAGAGCATTTGGTTAAAAGCTCCGGATTCTGTTCCGTGACGAGAACTGTGTCAGCTAGCAAAAGTGAGAATTTCTTGTTCTTGCTGCGGCTTTCTGACTCACATTCCAAGTTCTGGAAACCAAGAGACACATTAAATGCCATCTTCGGTCTCAATACTTTATCATTCTTTGCATTAATATTTAATCCTGATTCTCGGAATTCAAGACCGATACCAGTCCCAGCAGATTTAGTTAGCTTGTCAACGAACTCAGGAGCATTCTTTTCGACAACCGAAAGGGCAGCTTGATAGACAGTACTGATCTTTCTTCCTGACCTTAAAGCATTAATAGCAGCCTCATGTGCCTTGAGAAGAACCTCATATGCCTTGCTCTGGAGAGAAGTTGCATCTATCAGGTAAGTCCTGGCGACATTTGAGCAATAACTATTATACCGAGCACCAACAGCACATATTATGATACTCGCCGGATCATAAGTGAGCAGTTCATCATTGCTTGCAGCACTTGGTTTGAGATCAAACTTCCCTCCGCTTTGAAATATCGGAGGGTAGCATATGTCAACATTTTCTGCCTTCAGCTTCACACTGGCCTTAGTCGGCTCAAGTATCGCTTTCTCGGTAAGATCCATCAAGGAAGAGTGGGTTACGTCTTTCTCCTCATCAATGACACTCTCAAGGTTTGGAACAACAACATTTTTCATCACACTGTAGGCTAGATACGCAGCTTTCTTCACACTCATGACCTCAGTATCGTCTTTAATAGCAAAGAGATCAGACAGCCCCCCAGTTATATCTACAAATTGGAAGTTTGCATTTTTTAGCCTCTCAGTCCATGTCTCCAGAAGCTTACCTTCAGGGGCTTCACGAGCAATGTGTCCTACAATTTGTGAATCTTTTCCATCACCCCGGGATAGATCACGGATGGCACGAAATATGGCATCCATCTGCACTGTTCCATCATCACCCTTAGGCTTAACATGCATAATAACATCAACCTTCAACTCATCATGTGCTGCTTTTTTCACAACTTCAAGTAGAGATGCCTTGTTCCTGCTACACAAGAAGTGGATCTGCTTGGAGGTAAAAACCATTATTGTATCTGGAAACTCATACCCAAGAAGCCAAATATTCAGGGCTGACGATTTCAGGTAGCGCAGATCATCAGAAGCAGGAGGGGTAGCAATGGCAAGGGCGTCCGCAGATCCCCATAGGTCTGCACTATGCTTCTTCCAGTGTTCATACAAGGCTCTTGCACGTTTGATAAAATTTGTAACATCTATGGAGTAGGTGTTCCCAGATTTTGGAGGCACTCCACTAGGAGCTCGCGCATTACCATTCCGAGAGTCTGCCATTTAAAGAGTCCGGCAGCAACTTATCTGCGAAGGAAAGTAATATAATACTCAGAAACAAGAAAGCTTATCATAAACGCGAGAGAGATGCACAAGCCTCAAGCTTTCAATGATCAGGAATAAAACAAAGAGTACTTCTTTTTATCAAGCAGAACACGAATTGAAACGAGTGATCAAAAGAAACTAATCTTGCGAACTACAATGTAAAGTTCAATAGTTTTTTCAACGTCAATCTCTAAATGCACAGGACATCATTACACCTAAAATCTCTTGGCATAAAAAAACGTGAAATTGAGAAAATTAGACTCATTCGGAAGAATACTTAATGCATCTGAATCAAATCTAGGGTTTCATAGCTTCAAACGAGGTCTAAATTGTAGTATATTCCACCAAATTTAACACCAGAAAAGAATAATTAGGGAAGAAATTAACCCACCTCGAATAAAATTAAAGAAATGTCAAAACAAGCCGCGACGCGAGCGGAAGCACGCCGAAACCCTAGAAATGGAAGAACGAAGAAAAAATAAATATCAATTACTTGTCGAATACAGCGAAATCAAAACAGATCGAGTTAATTTCAAACGAAGCATCAAATCAAATAACACGAAAACGAGACGAAAACAAGTTGAATCGTAGATTAAATACAGTGAGAAATCGATAAGGGGGGAGAAGAACAGAAAAAATCAAGCGAAGAGTTTACCCAGAGGGATAATGATGGAGGATGATAACGTGGTAGCTTCCCAAGACGGCGGTTTTAGCCGAGAAACAAAAAGAAGAAAAAACCTCCGGCGAGGCTCCTCTAGAGAGAGAATGAGAGAGAGAGTAAACTAAAGGTTACCAAAGAATGGCTCTTCAACGAGGCAATTTCTGAGAGTGGAACATATGTTTATTTTGATTATCGTGGGCCTCGCTTGGTGTAAAACACCGACTTGGGCTTTATATATTGAGCCCATATAATGACTAATAAAAACCCATTTAACATATCGATTTTGTGGTATAGGAATGGAAAAACAAACAGCAACCGAAAAATAATTGAACCAGATCAAACCTAGAAAAATATTTTTAACCGAAACTAGACCGTTTTGTTTTCAATTAGATTGGTTTTAAGCAGAGTTCTAAACAGCAACCGCCTAAATGTCGCTATGCCGTTATCGAATTTCAGTTATGCGGTAGTTTTAGCGGTTTTAGATAGTTCAAACGCCGAGTAACGTATAGGCGGACATTATGTAGTCTAGACGGATGTCTGGACACGACCAGTTATAAAAAATAATAATAAATTACTATAACTAAATATATGATTTTCTCGTTTATTTACAAAATAAGTTTAAACTTACATATTTGTCAAATTTTACACTTTTTTTTAAGAATTGTGTTTTTTTTGATTAAAATGTGAGATTATTTTATATTTTAAAATTATTTTTTTGGACACAAGAGTTTATTGGATTTAATATCTATATTTTTATTTTGTCTTTACTAAAACCAAAGTACTATATATATAATATGTTGTGTAAATAATAATTTTTATATAAATATATATATATATATATCTAAAATATATAATCCGTCTAGCCCGCCTAAGCGTCTGCGTATACGGCTAAACGTTAGGCATTTGCCCACCGCGTAACAAGCGCATAACGCATTTTAGAACATTGGTTTAAGATTTTTACAAAAAAAAAAAAAAAAACAATGAGAAATGAAACCGAATTTAGTGTGATACATGTACATGTGATCTCCAATATGTACATAAATTTTAAGTTTTGAGAGAAAGAGTTCCAACTTTGATCTTTGATCATTGGCTCTGACTACAAAACAAAGTAATGATTTCTTCGTAAACGTAGTTAACAGTATCAGTGTAGAGTTAAAACTAACGGTTCAATTAGGTAAAGAAATCATATTATAAGAAGTTAACGAGGTAAGTTGAACCAAAAACGTGCTGTTGTGTAAAGTACATAGTCCTTGTTCGTTACTTTGTCGTCAGCGACATAATCAAGCAATCAAGTTTCAACTCACTCCCAAACGGGGATGTAATCCATTAGAAAATGAACGTCAAGATTTGATTCAAGCGATCCAACATTGTTGGACACAGAAGAAATATAGATGTGTCATTTTTGAAAGAGGTCGCCAAGAGCTGACCAATTCACGTAATGGTAGAACAATCAACTTTGGTTTGTACAATTACCTCAGAGAGATTCATATTTAACGATCTCAAATTGAAGAAATTCTGTTCCACTGAGTTTGAATAACACAAAACCAACCAGCAGATCAACTCGCAATTTTTTTGATATCGCAGAATTGTACTGTCGTGTTTCACTTTTATGGTCTAAATGTATTAACTAACGTTTTATTGTAACTCAAATCCCGTCAACCTCTGTTTTATACAAAAAGAAGAGGCCTATTATTTAGCTCTGTTCAATAATATCTTGTTTCCCAAATTTCAAGCTGAGTTGTGAAGCCATCAGGGCCTGCCCAGTAAGGTGGGGCGAAAGTGTGACGGCCGGAAGCTCATATCCATTAAATTGTTTTTTTTTTAAGCCTATATTTTTTGGTAAAAAAAAATAAATGGACCAAAATTATTGATATAAGTGCCAAATTTTCTTTAAAATATATATTAAGACGGTCCAATTTTTTTTTCTAATTGACTTTATCTTTGAAAAAAGAGCCCATATTTTCGAGAAATGATAAAACTATTTTATAAAAATGCTCAAAGTTTACTTGCAAAAGATTCCAAAAAACAGAAAAAAATTCGCCCTAAGGCTCTAATTTATGCTGTGCCGGAGCTGCCGGGCTGGGTATCAACATGATACATAATCGTGCCGAGAAAAAAAGGTCTAAACCGGAGAATGGTATTTTAAAGTGTAACATACATGCGTCTTGGATGAATTCAATTCATCAGCCATGTGTGATTAAAGCTGACAATCACAAGCCAATATTTTAGAAACAAGAATAAAAATCCAGAAAATCAAACTTTGGGAGTATTTTGAAAAATTGTGGGATCTATCAAAAGTTAGGAAGGAGGAATAATATTTAGAAGTTTGAGGTCATTACACGAACACTGATTGTCAAAATGTGGTTGTTTGGTAGGATTGTTTTTCTCCTAAATGAATGGATAAGTTATACTTAAATGTGATTTCCCTACAGAAGACTTCTTTTGTGGTCTCTTTCTGAGTTCCTCTAGTGTTTGTCATCTATTGGCTTTAGACAAAGTCAAATCAAATTCCATTAAAACAAATGATGGGTCAAGTCAAATAACATTGTTTAAACGATGCCATATTTATTTAAGTAAATGCAAGTTTTTCTTTCTTGAAAAAAACTTGTTTCTTTTTGTTCTTGACATAATGGATCCAAGATTGATCGTAGCCACTCAAATCGGAAGCATCGATGAATTGTATGCTCGTATACATGAGAATCCATACATTCTTGAAATCATTGATGCAATACCTTTCATCAACACTCCTCTCCATCTAGCTTCTGCTTCTGGGAACCTTGCTTTCGCCATGGAGCTGATGAATCTTAAGCCATCTTTCGCTAGAAAACTTAACACATACGGATTTAGTCCATTGCATCTTGCTATAGAGGAAGGTCAAACACTGTTGGTTCTTAGTTTACTCAAGGTTGATCCTGACCTTGTTCGCCTTCGAGGAAGAGAAGGTTCGTATATACTTTTCAATTTTTTATTAATATGACATCAAATATCTGGTTTACTGGACCAAACCATTAATTTGTGTTTTGTTTTCTTGAAGTTATTTGATCTTTTGTTACTATAAAAGTTTGAAATAGTTTGATTTCGAATATAAGGTATGACGTCATTTCATCAAGTAGTGAGAAGAGGAGAGACTGATCTTATGACAGAATTCCTCTTGGCTTGTCCTGGTTGCATTAGAGATGCAAATGTTAACGGTGAAACCGCTCTACACATTGTGGTTTCGAACAATAGATACGAAGAGCTTGAAGTACTCTTGGGATGGGTCCAAAGACTGCGTCAAACAGACGCTGAGTCGCTAGAGATGCAATTCTTGAACAAACGTGATCAAGAAGGTAACACAGCCTTACACATAGCAGCATATCAGAACAGATTCAAAGCAGTAAAGCTCTTGGTAAAATGTTCTGCGGTTAACCGAAACATCCATAACCGGAGAGGTTTAACTGCACTTGATATCTTACATAACCAGAGAGAGCAGCATCACACTAACAGTAACATTGAAAACATCATCCGAAAATGGGGAGGTAAGAGCGGAGACTCTCTACCAAAATCCAAGAAAGTGTCGGAAATCTTGAGGTCTCCGATTAATTTCACAGAGCATTTATTCACGCAGACAGCACGGTATAGGAACCAGACTTCGGAAGGAACACGCAGCGCGCTTCTAGTAATAGCCGCACTGATAATCACAGCTACTTATCAAACAGCTTTGCAGCCACCAGGAGGAGTATACCAAGAAAATGCAGCAGAGGAAAGTAAGAAAATTGCTGGCACTGTGGTGATGAGTCATAAATATTTCTATGTTCTTCGAGGTGTGAATAGTATGGCTTTCATTGGAGCGATTTTCATGGCGTTTTGTTTCTTACCAGCTGGTGAAGGCTATGTATGGTGCTTTCTATGGATAGCAGTGCCATTGTATGTTTCTTACTTGGTTTCGATGTCAGTTATATCCCCAGATACTATGTGGTACTTCTCGACTAGTGCAGGCTCGATTATAATCGTTATTTTTGCTTACATAGTTGTGTTTTTCTTGAGGTGGAAGCGTTCAAAGAAGAAAGTACCTGGAACCACAAGCGAGTTGATTCTTGAAGGCTTAACAACTCTGGATTTAGCTAAAGGATCATAGGTGAAAGTAAGATTTTGTAGCTTTGATTCTATGTTAGATTGTTTCCATGTAATAAATCTCTATAGAATATGAATCATATCTTTATAACAAAAGGGGCAAACTAATTCTTAGTAAAGAATCTGGTGGATACAATACAAATACATCAAATCAAGTTTCATTTACAATCCACAAAAAAAGGATGAGTCTATATCAGTCACTAATAAAGACTACAATCTTTAACTCAAACTGTAAGGTTTAAAATTTTAGATTAAATAAACAAATACAATTTTTCCATGACCAAGAGCTTTCTTCGCTCTTTATTCTCTATATGTTTTGTTTCCGGCTTCTTCTGTCAGAAACAAATGGCCAATGATGTCTGCTTGTGCACATACAGAACAGACCAAACCTGTCCTTTTTGCTTTCATGATCAGAGAGTTCTCTGGTTTTCTTAGTTTACAAAATATACTTTGCTCTGATTACAATTGCTCCCGACCGGTGACTGATTTCAGTTTCTGCTGCAGCTGTAGATAAACAGATGTTTGAATGGTTATAGTTCAGAAATCAGATTTTACTCGATATGGTTTCAGTTTCAACAACTAGCAAATATGTTTCATGAGATCAAAGTGTGTTATGGTTCAGAAATCAGATTTTACTCGATATGGATTCAGTTTCAACAACTAGCAAATATGTTTCATGAGATCAAGTGTGTTAACTTACTTGGGTCTGTTTTGATTTTTCTTCTTCAAGTTCTTTCGTCAACTCTTTCATCCTAAAGAAATTGAATTTAAAAACCAATTAGAAAGACTATACACATTGATCTGTACTAAGAAAGGTTTGATTGATTGAAGAAGAGGAACAACCTAGCTTGAAGCTCGGTTATCTTGGTAAGTAGTAATCTCTCTCTCTCAGAAGCTGTAAGTTCAACAACCTGTGATCCCAAGACAAAGGCAAAGAATGTGGACATGATTTTGCGACCGCATAATAGGTCTATGTGAGACAATAACGTTAATTCATAGAACAATGTTGATAAATCTACTTACCGCTCCATTGCTTTCAGATCCTCGAGGCAAAGGCGGCAACCTTCCATTTTGAGAACCTATGACAAGGATGAGAATGGATCAACTGTCGCCAATACTTTATCATTATAACAAACAAAGTGGATAGACGTGTCTCTCTTACAATCTGTTACTTCAGTAGCTTGTTGTAAGGTATTCAGTAGATTCGTAATAAGATCCTGAAGTTAGAGAGTTCCGTTAAGACAATACAAAACTTGAGGAACCATACAATCAAGTTAAACTCATATCTCAGTGTGATAATGTTCATATATATCTTTTCTCACCTGCTGCATTGAATTTTGGATGAACAGATTTTGAAGCTGAGGCATAATGAATGAGGGAGACGTATGATGACTACTTGACTCCTTGATGGGCTGACCCGTTGGCTGTTGCTGGAAAAATAAGATTGTTATGATAAGAAAACATAAATTTCCCTAATTAAAAGAACTCTTCGTGGTAGCAAACTGACCATTTTAGAATCAAGTATCCAATTCCCAACACTGGCAGATTTTCTCAACGGGGATCCCTGTAGATTAAAGAGTATAAATTAATCAGGCCAAACTCAGACGACAGAAATCATCAGTATTCACTATACATTAAAACGCAGAGACTAAAACAAACTCGCGAAGAATGACACAGGACTATACTTAGTGGAATATCCTAGGTTAGGTGGGTCTGGTTAGTAACTTTAAAATAAAGACGAATGTTAATAGCAGAAAAAGATATACCCACCCTTGCAAGATCCAAATTTTCTGATGTTACTGAAAACCTTCCTTTGATTTGAACCACACTAGCCTTCGACTTGTCATCTATAGAATCACGGAATCCTATACAAGATGGACAACCACACTAAGTCAACCTGCAGTAGAAGCATCTGAAATGACTAAGCAGCATGAAGATTGAAAATGTATTTCCTCACCTCCAGAAAATTTGATAGGAGCTGAAAAACTGTTCGCTGAAGCACGATTTGGAAGATTCAAAGGACCACTGAAGCTGGGTGCCCTTCGGACTGATGATTTCAGCTGCCGTTCACTCTCAGACCTAGCAGATAACAAATTTCATGTTGGAGCTCATGGAGCATTTGGAAGTTGCGAAAGAAAGGAGAAGCAGATCTGAAGTGTAGAATACTGTAATCCAATGATCTCTCAAACAACAATTAGCTAATGGCAAACCTTTCATAACTATGACCCTTCTCTGAGTCTGAATTGATTAACGTGATACCGGATGAAAGTGGTCCACTATGAGTCTGGCGTCTCACTGGCTTACCCTTGGCCTGTGGAACGTCTTGTTCTGGTGCCGCTTGTTCGACAGAAGAAGCAGTTGAATTGAGAGTGGATTTCTCTTCATGGATAGGTTCTACCGCCTCAGTATCTGAAACTTTTTCCTTCCCATTCATGTTTTCAGAAAGCAGTTGATTATCAGATACTTTCCCTCTGTCATTCACCTGCAATGTGTTTCCCAATAAAATTCAAACCACCAGATGCAAGAGAGTGAAGAGTTATAAGATGTTTTCTCTTAATATTTCTTTGCGAATTACTAGCCTTATTATGCAACTGTTCGCCAAAAGATTCATCTTCTTCTCTACTCTCTGTTAGAATGTCATCATCATCTAGCTATTGCACAAAAAAAAATATGTAAGAACAGATTATTTGACGGAAACCAATGATTTCTCAAATGGCATCATTTATGAGATACTATAAAAGCATAGCTTACCAAGGATGCTTGTTCTTTCAAATCTTCGATATTGAAGTTCCAAGCACTTACTCCTCTTTGGTATTCACTCTGACATGAAAAATAACTTTTTATAAGCATTCTGCAATTCGAGTCTCAAGTACTAATTTCAAACTTGTGCGTTTGTCACCTGTGATATAGCTTCCTGGTCAGCAGAGGCCATTCCTTTCAAAGCAATCTGTGCAGCATCCTTGGCCTGTTATACAACGACTCTATCAATTGAAGTGGAACAGGACGAGTACTGCAAGCTCGACGAAGAGATAAGCATGGCAAACCTGAAGAGTTTTTACGCGTGTCCAAAGAGGTGGTAAATCGACAAATAATTTTTTCACACAAATCTCTGGAGGCTTTGCATTCTTGAAAAATGAGTGTTTCAACAATTTTTCAGCAGTTGGCCTTTTTGTTTGATCTTTCACCAGACACAGTGCTACCAATTCTTTAAAGGACTGGGCACAGCTGGACATCTTCTAGTTAGAACAGTTCTTGAAATGGAAAGTATTCAATAAAAATGTATACCTAGGAAGAACACGCATACCTTTGAAAACTTCTTATCACGGTCATAATCAAGGCCAGGTGGTGCATTTTGAATAGTCATTAAGAGTACCTGTTACCAGGAAAAAGGAATAAGATCTGTTCTCAATACAAATAAGGAAAATGATGAATACCTTCATAGGGGGATATTTTGAGAAAGGTGCATGACCGTGAGCCAACTCCAGCGCAGTTATTCCAAAAGACCAGATATCAGCCCTGTAAGGAAGGTACATAAGACCAAAACAACCAATAGCTGTTATTGCGTTTCTTTGATGCAAACAGATTCTAAAGATTTTCAATATCATTTGACATAGAAAATACTCAAATGATAGTAACTTTTAAACAGCTGTGGGGATGAAACAATCACAACAGTATCTAGATCAACTAAAATCAGCGGCACTCGATTTTGAGAAGTTGGATGACACATACCAAATTGAACTAACGGCTATATTTAACAAGGACCATGCAGAGAAGTAGAGTATATTAGCTGGCACTTGCTATCAAAGCATAAACTGAAGTAACTTTTAAACAGCTGTAGGGCTGAAACAATCACAACAGTATCTAGATCAACTAAAATCAGTGGCACTCGATTTTGAGAAGTTGGATGACACATACCAAATTGAAATAACTGCTATGTTTAACAAGGACCATGCAGAGAAGTAGGGTATATTAGTTGGCACTTGATATTAAAGCATAAACTCACTTTGAATTGTATCCACTACCTGGCTGCAAGACTTCTGGTGCCATCCTACAAATAGAAACAAGATATGACACGTCAACCGTCGAGTAGAGAGAATATGTGAAGCTTAAGAAGACCGAAATGAAGAAAACTACAATAACCAACCAGCATGGAGTACCAACAAATGTGTTTCTTGCACGTTGCCTATCACCATTGTCAAATAAGTATGCAGAGACACCAAAATCACCTAGCTTAATCTCCCCAGTGTTATCAAGAAGTATGTTTCCAGCCTAATATATAAGATACAAAAGAAAGTTTTGAATGCATGTCATGGATCATGGATGGGATATAAAGTTCAAATATGAAACAAAGAAAAAGCTGACCTTAACATCTCGATGGATATGCCCTTGTCTATGAAGATAATCAAGAGCTTTAAGTGTTTCTTTCAGCATAGAACATATAGCAGCCTCTTCAAATCCATCTGGATATGCTGCCTTCATAAGGTGCAAGCATGAACCCTGAGCCATAAATGGCATGACGACCCAGAGATAATGGTCAACAGAAAACGAACAAAACGACTTTATAACGTTCGGATGGTCTATCAAAGTCATAGTCTGAGCCTCCCTCCTTATATCATCCTAGAACACCAAAACAATACATTAATTTGCGGAAACGGAAACACGAGAATAGGAAACAAATATGAAAAGGGAAAGGAGAGATCTAAAATAACTCTACCCTTTCATCTAAATGATAAAACCAACCAAACCCAAACGCAAAATGGGAAGATGATCTACAATTGGTACCAGCATATAGCAGAAGGATTAGATTCACTAAGACTAATAACAATTGGTCATAACCCCTCAAACAAAATGATAGCTTTGCTGCTACATCGAAACAAAGTTTCAATTTTGATGATGCTAGCACATGACCTCAAAAATCCCTAACTCAAAATACACAAAACAAATTACCCTCAAAATCAAACTCAGCTAAAGCTATACTCAAAAACAAAAAACGAAGATCGATATAGAACAAACCAGATTGCTATTACAGCGATCGAGATCCAAACACTTGATAGCAACAACTTCATTAGTCGGAAGATAAATTGCACGATGAACAACTGCACTAGCACCATATCCAACTTCTTCCATAAGTTTATAATCTTTAGGGTTTACAGAGAAACCTCTCTTCTTAGTATCACCACCACCACCACCACTAGTACTCGCCATCTTCTTACGTCGTCTCGAACCCAAAACAGCCCTAAAAACCACCAAATCCGTCTTAAAAAAAAAAAATCACAATACAAAAGGAAAAAAATCTGGAGTAAAGAAGATAGAGACTAGAAGTACTCTAGAACAAGACGGAGCCGAGACACCATTGAAATTGAAAAAATCTAAAAAAAAATTTTGTTCCTCTAAAGTTTTGGCTTTTTTTTTTTTTTACATTTTGGCTTCGGCTATGACTTTATTTTCTGATCAAATTTGACCTCCACCAGAAGAAACGCGATTTGAGAACCGAGAGAGACAATAGGTGACGTGGCAAGTCTATTAAGCATCTAAGATTATGCCACATGGCTATAGTGTAAGAGATTGGCGCATCTATAACTTCATCTTTGAATAGTTCACGAGTGACATTGACTAATGACTTTGGTTGGGCGTTGAATAATAAGACTATAATAATAAGAGTATGAATCTATATAAGTTTGTCAAAGAAATTAGATTAATATCCCATTGGAGTTATCATTTGCTTGTTGTTTCTATTTCTATAATATTCTTTCCAGTAAAAAATTACATAAATTGTTAGAGATTTCTTCTTTGTATTAAGCAGATTTTATTGGTTCATGAATTTAAATTAATTTTACTTTAATTTACATGGTTTAAAATTTTAAAATCAAAGATATAAAACATAATTTATAAATCAATAAAGGTCCCTAGGATTCTTAGTTTGGTAGATTCTATGAATATGATGAAATTTATTTTTATATTTACATATATTATTAGAGATTTATGTTTTCATGTTTTCAGGATAAAAAAATTGTGTAAATCATTTTAAAGAAATATGCTTAACTGAATCTCATTTTTTGAAATACGTTTAATTGAATCCCGCCATTTTGTTTTTAGAAAAAAATTTGGATCCAATTATGAATCGCATCAAATGAAAATACAATTTAATTGAAGCGATTTATTGATCTTGTAATATACCAGAATCTTGGTGCATCTTATAGTGTCTTATGCATATGAACTTTTATAAATTAAGTTGTGTTTCGTTTTTACTAACATGAGTGATGATTTAGTTTGACGAATGAATATTTAGAAAGTCTAGCTATGCTCTAATTTATAATTTACATACCAAAAATTGTTGCAATAACAAGAAGACAATTCAATGCAACACATCACTGATAGGCAATCTATCAAATTGGAAAAGAAATAAAAGAAAAAATATTTGCCAGTTGGAAGTTGGAAAGGATTCTGACTAGTATATAAGAGATATGGACCACTTCAGTCATTGCCAATTGGTTTTGAGTTGGAATCCCGTAGTCTTAACATGGTATCAGAGCCCGATCTATACAGTCCAACCCGATCCGACTCAAAGTTAGTCCAATTATCGATTAGGCCCGAATGCCATCGATCCAAACCCAAACATATCGAGATTAATGGTCAAATGACCCATCATCTCGAGGGGCGTATTAAGGGATTAATATCCCACATCGGAAGTTGAAAGAGATCCTGACTAATATATAAGATATATGGGTCACTCCACTCATTGCCAATTGGTTTTAAGTTAGAAGCACATAGTCTAATATGGTATCAGAGCCCGATCCATACAGTCTAACCCGATCCGACCTAAAGTTGGTCAAATTATCGATCAGGCCCGAATGTCATCGATCCAAACCCAAACGTATCGAGATTAATGTCCAAAGGAGCCATCATCTCGAGGGGGCGTATTAGGGATTAATATCCCACATCGGAAGTTGGAAAGGATCATGACTAGTATATAAAAGATATGGGCCACTCCACTCATCACCAATTGGTTTTGAGTTGGAAGCCCATAGTCTTAACAGATTCTAGGGTTTGGTGAGAGAAAATTACATATGCTCGTTATGAAATCTTCGATGACACTTATAGCCTTATTTTTTGTTGGGTTGTCTAGTAGGCCCAGCCTAGGACACAGTTCACAGGCTTAGGACATTAAAAATAATGAGACATATTTTTAAGAAATTTTTTTTTGTTAAGGCTTTAAGTATTAAGTATTATAGATTATTTTATAAATTTATTTTTAATTGGACTTTCCTTTTTATCATATTTTGGGGATTTTAAGTATTTATGTTAGTAAAATGTTAATTAAATGTTATTAGTATAATTAAGTAATACACTAAAACCCTAAACGTTAGAATATTGATCGATTCATGTTTATCTTTCTATTTTTTTTTGTTTGCTGCTAGCGCCTAGCTTGAACAACAGAACAGTTGAACTCCTAGACTCCTAGTGCTAAGGTATGTGGAATCAAATCAAAACATATTGAAATTGTAATTGTTGTTATTAGTTAATTTTGATTCTGATTTAATGGAAATTGATGGCAACGTGACCAAGATTTGATAATTAATTAATAACTTTGATTTTGGTCTTTCATCTTTAGTAAATCGACAACATGTTGAGATTGTAATTGTTGTTATAAGTTAATTGTGATTCCGATTTGTAACTCTTAAGCTTTATGTCACCATCACCATGTGAAAGAACTTTGAATGTATATTTATTTATATATATTTTATGTTTAATTTGAATTTGTGTATAGTTCGTCTCTTTCTTTTTTTGTTTATAACAGAAAAATGCTAACATCTCAAGTTAAATAAAAAAAACAATTCATCTGAAGTTCAGAAAATCAAACCATCAGGAATAAAGAGAAGTCAACCATCGGGATCAGAAAATAGAAAGAAAAAGGAGAAACGAGAAGCATTGATAAAGTCTGAAGCCAATTCTCTTTTAAGATATGTAAAGAGAGTTGAAAACCCTGAAAATTCTAACATCGGTGAAGTAATCGGTACTCAAATAAACGAAGATGAAGATGAAGATGTCAATGATATTAGTCAGAATAATGTTGAGCATGAGAAACCAAATGAGAGTAAAGAGACTCATCAAGATGATACTGAAAAAGAAAGGGAGGAAAGTGAGTAGCAAAAAGAATATATGTCTGATCATTGGTATTCTGATCCTGAAAATTGAGAAAACATTGATATGAGATTGAGAGATTTATTGGTAAAAATGGTCCTACGACAAGGCTATCAAGTGATTATCAGTTTCCTTAGGATACTATTGGTAGGCATTTCTCACAATCATTCTACACAAGGTATATGTTAAATGGAAAAAAAACAAGATAAAAGATGGTTGGTATACTCAAAAGCTTTGGATAAAGCTTTTTGTTTTTGTTGCAAGTTGTTTAAGCATGAAAAGAGTGGTGGTTACTTGGCAACCACCGGGTATGATGATTGGAGAAACTTTTCAAGAAGGCTGAAAGAACATGAGAGTTCTCATGATCATATCATTTGCATGACACATTGGACAGAGTTGGAGGTGAGATTACAAAAGAATCAGACAATTGATAAGCATGCTCAAGAAAAACTAAAAAGAGAGACAAACCATTGGAAAGAAGTATTATTGAGAATATTTGTAGTGGTAAAAATCCTAGCTCAAAGAAATTTGGCATTCTGCGGAGATAATGACAAGATTGGTGAAGTGAATAATGGAAAATTTTTGGGTCTTATTGAGATGATTGCAGAGTTTGATACAGTGATGAGGCAACATGTCAGGCGAATTGAGAAAAAAGAAATTTATTCGCATTACCTTAGTCACACAATTCAGAATGAATTGATTGAGATGCTTGCGAAGGAGATCAAAGTATTTCTCTAAAATACTTGATTGTACACCGGATAGTAGTCATAATGAACAAATGACTTTGGTTATCCGATGTGTGGATGTCTCTACAATGTCAACGTCTCTACAATGTCAACCAAGGTTGAGGAATTCTTCTTGACATTTTTGGTTGTGAAAGATAAATCAGGAGAAGGACTTTTCTCTTCGCTCCAAGATGCATTGGTTGGTCTAGAGCTAAACATTGATGATGTGAGAGGACAAGGCTATGACAACGAATCTAATATGAAATGGAAGTACAAAGGAGTTCAAAAGAGGTTGCTGGAAATTATTCCAAGGGCATTTTTCACTCCATGTGGTTGTCATAATCTTAATCTTGTGTTATGTGATATAGCATGTTCATCCACAAAAGTTGTGTCTTTTCGGAATTATTCAACGAATATACTGCTTGTTTTCTTCGTCAACGAATAGGTGGGATATATTGACAAAGATGGTTAATGGACTAACCCTTAAATCTTTGTCTCAGACACGTTGGGAAATTCATGTTGAAAGTGTCAAAGCAATACAGTTTCAAGCCCTAGAAATCAGAGAAGCTTTACTATACTTGGCTGAAAATACAGACGATCCCAAAACTCGAAGTAATGTTGAATCCCTTGCTCTAAGTGAAACACATGGAATTGGAAGTTTCGAAGTCTTTGTTTGGTATGGTTATTTGATATGATCTTCTCTCTGTTGCCAATACAATAAGCAAAAGCATGCAGTCAAAAACCATTGATATTGATGTTGTGATTCACCAATTGAAAGGGCTTGTGGCATATTTTAAAAACTATCGTGAGACAGGCTTTGAAGAAGCAAATTCTATGGCTAGAAAAATTGCAGCAGACATGGATATCGAAGCCAAATTTCCTGTAAAGAAAAAGCGTGTCATTAGAAGAAAAAAACACTTTGATGAGGACCCTGAGATAGTTGAAGAAAGTGTGCTATTACCGCCAGAAGATGAATTCTGAATTGATTACTTCAACACACTCATGGATCAAGCTCTAATGTCTCTTGAGTCAAGGTTTGAATAATTCCAAAGGTATGAACACACTTTTGGATTTTTGTTTGATTTAAAAAAACTAACATCAGCAAGTGATGATATTTTGAAGACATCATGTCAGAATTTGGAGACTTCTATAAAGAATGGTATACATACAGACATTGATGGTTATGATTTGTTTCTGGAATTAAAAGTTCTTCGAGATGTATTACCAAAGGAAGTCAATAAGCCTATTGAAGTGTTTGATTTTTTGAAAAGAATGGAGAGTTGTTATTTTTATAAAATTTTAATTTTGAAACAAAAAATTTAATTATAATTTATGAATTTTTATAATTAATAATTAAAAAATTTTAATTATTATAAATCGGATTTCGTCGCAATTCCCTCGAAATTAAGAACTATACCCACGCAATTATGCCGCAAAGTTTCGTCGCAAATCTGAAGCAAGGTTTTGCGACGCGTTTGCGCGGAATATTACTACCGCAATTTGCTTCGATTTTGCAATGAATTGTTTTGCGATAAACGACGCGTTCACGCACTTCCGTCGCAATTTTGCGACGAAATTGCGGGTTTATTTTTGCGACGATATAGCAACCATGTTTGTTCCTCGCAAATTTGCGACGAAAATTGATTTGCGAGACGGGATTTGCGACGGAATGGTGTGTCTCGCAAGTCCATCGCGAATGGCCATTTGCGACGGAATTGCGAGGTATACTTCCATCGCAAAAGGTTTGTTTTCTTGTAGTGACACAGAGATTTCATATCCCATATTGTTGACCATTCCAATATTAGTTGCTACTGCAGAAAGAAGTTTTTCGAAGTTGAAATTGATAAAAAATTATATGCAGTCTACCATGTCACAATAGAGATTAAATGGCTTGACTTTGTTATCCATTGAGACAACTATGGTTGAAAAGTTCGACTACGTTAGTTTGATGAATGATTATGAATGATTTTGCATGCAAAAGTGTAAATAAATCTATATTTTAAGGATATTCTTTTTTTTTTTTACGAACGTTATAGAATTAAAAAATGTTGTAATGAAGTTTTAGTATGTGTTAATAGTAATATTATTTGTGATTTGAAAAAGAAAAATTTGAGGGCATACATTTTTTTATTTGCATTGGACATTAAAAATTGATGGATCCGTCCTGTGTCTAGCTAGGTCCAACCCATCCAAACTACGAGATAACAATGTGTAATAGATATGCTATCGAAATGAGCATTACAAATCATAAATGCATTGGAAGGGCGTCGTATATGCAAGACACAAATTCAAGGGCGTCGTATATGTAAAAACATCTGAACCAACTATTTTGAGAAAAGTTGTTTAGATAGTTTAATTTTGGGTATGGCTTAAAGAGTTTAATTGATAGATTAAAGTCATTGAACTATCCTATAAAGGTATGTTTAACTACATCAGTTGCCCCAATAGCCATATGCTTCACATGCTTATTTGTCTGGCTCAAGAACCCGTCGATTTTGTTTCAAGATTAATATCTACTATGCAAAATTAAAAAGTTGAAATGTATAATCTAATTTGAGAAAAGTAGGATTTCATTATGTACTCTTACGACCAATAAAATCGCAAAATCAATTTTCTTGAGTGTCACAAAATTCGATTTATGTTAGTCTTGTAATTAACCATTGTCTAGTTTTTCGTACAATATTGTTAATATATGGATATTTAATTTATGCAATAGATTTTACTCGTTTGTTTGTGTTTTCTTCGCCACATATTAATTAAAAAGTACCCTATGATTGGTTATCCGATAGGGAGTAAATGAGATTACAAAAGAAAATTTAAAAAATAATATTCTATAGGACCAAGCTAAATAGTCGGAGTTTACAAACTAATTCTTGAAATATATATTTTTTACCTTGAGAGATTTATTTAATATCATAAAACTTATTTTATAACATAAATTCTTAGAGATGAATGATATATTGGTTCATGGATTTTAATTGATTTGCAAATCTAAAACAAAATCTTGAATTATTGGATCTTTCATTTTAAAATTTTTGTCGAAAGTGTTAGTCATTCATTGATTTGTAAATATTAGTTAAAATCATGTGTTATTCATTTAATGATTTATTTTTGGATTTTAAAATTCAAAATGTATTTTTAATCGATTTGAAAGTGAAAAATAAAATAATTCAAATTTGTGGGTAAAACATGTTATTTCAATAAATCCTATATGAATTTACAAATCAACGAACCAATAAAGATAAGTCTCTCGGTTATCAAATTTTTAGTTATATAAAATTAGGATAAAAAGTTGTATATACATCCTGTTTATCCCGAACACATTTTGGAAATATGCTTGATTGAATCTCATTCATATAGGAATTTAATTGAATCATTCTAGTACAAAAATAGGATCCCAATCATGAATTTGCATAATTTGTAAAGATATATTTCATTTAATCGATTTATTAATCTTGTAATATATACCATATATAACATATTGGAATTTTCGCACACAAGTGAGTATTTCTATTGACCTTTGTCATTTAATCACAAGTTTGGTTTTGTTTTTTTGTTTCTTTACAGTCACATTTATGTTTTTTTCATATGCAAAGCAATTGCTGACACCGAAATAATAAATGGATGCAGAAGTGGTCCAAAACGTGTAATAAGTGAGTGCTAATCCTCATTATATCTAATGGCGGTTATACTAGAGACATACGTGCACATGCTAACTTGGGTACTTTTCTCATTTACGAGTCACGTTCAATACTGGTTAGATAGTTATATCGCGAGATGAATCGCCAATGGATATAAAACAACATCATGAAAACTTAGCATACCAAAATGATATGCTAGTTATAACATTTGCATCCATGCATGCTGGTATAGCTAAGAGTCACTCACGATATACATATAAATGTTCATGTGATCATCACCCTAAGCTTTTATCTAAGAAAATAAATTATTTTATTACATACTTTATATCCTTAATACTAAAACCAATCATCATATCGAGGGAAATGTTAAAAAATTTCAAACCTCTTGAATCTCGTTTTGTAGATCCTGAAAATGAAAAGAACCAGAGTGAGATATGCCAACACAACTTACATCGATGTGGGAGAAATAACAACAATATTAAAAATAATTCACCTACTTATGACAATCGAGATCCACTTCAACATGTTGTTGTTTATCCTTGGCACTTCTTCATCCTAAGAATTTTTTTGCTGTTTATGTAGTTTTCATAAATGATCTGCTGTTGTTTATATCAAAAAGCTGATATGTGATCTGTTGCAGGATCCGATTTATAATTTAGGGTACCATAGAGTTAAAAAAAAAGCTATACAAATATCTTATTGATGCCAAAAATCTAGGCAAAATTATCATTGAAGAAGAATCATGTTGTTATCATAAGAGGTACATATGTTCTCAGAGACAAAGAATCTTTGATTAGTATATAAAATATATGGATTGATCTATTAATTGCCAGTAGATTTTGAGTTCAAAGCCCATAAAATTTAACAATATGTACTTGTACAAATCACGTCTTTTTAAGATTTGAACATTTTTTGCTTCTTGTTTCTTTCACCTCATAATACTAGCACTTAATTATGCTATTGCCTGCAAGACCACCAGCTCTCTCTCACTCATCTGCTTGGTTAATCGTCCAAGGATTGAAGTGTGACATTTTGTCGTTTTGAAAGAAAAAACAGCATGCAGTTTAAGTTTCTATCTCGGAAACGCTACTAAGCGAGTACACTAACTTCCTTTTGGGTCATACGAAAGCAAAAAAAACGCGTCACAACTTTTACCACTTCTTCGTTACTTCCCAAGTTCACCGCTATGACCACCGCTCCAATCTTCGCCGCCGCCGTCGTCACCACAGATGTGACACCTCTGCTTAACCCCTCTTCTTTGATCACTCTTTCAAAATCCACCTCAATCAGATCCTCCGTTTCGTTTTCCCGCAAAACCCTAACTCCAATCCGATACTCTTCCTCTCCCGCCGATCACTCGCCCGCCGCCGCCGTGGAAGCGATCACGAATCGATCCAAAACCTCCTTGAAATCTCGCCTCCGTGGAGGCGAAACTCTCTACGGCCTCTTTCTCCTCTCATTCTCGCCGACATTAGCCGAGATAGCAGCTCACGCCGGTTACGATTACGTCGTCGTTGACATGGAACATGGTCCCGGAGGTATATCGGAAGCTCTAGATTGCATCCGAGCTCTTAACGCCGCCGGAACATCCGCCATTCTCCGATTACCGGAAAACTCCCCAACCTGGGCTAAAAAAGCCCTAGATCTAGGTCCACAGGGAATCATGTTCCCAATGATCGAATCTCGCAAAGACGCGACCAAAGCGGTGTCGTATTGCCGGTTTCCTCCCGACGGCATCCGTGGATCGGCGCACACGGTGGTGCGCGCGTCGAACTACGGAATCGATGAAGGGTATTTAAGTAATTACGCAGAGGAGATTCTGATCATGTGCCAGGTGGAATCAGGTGAAGGAGTGAAGAAAGCTGATGAAATCGCAGCCGTTGATGGTGTTGACTGTGTGCAAATGGGACCGTTGGATCTGAGTGCGAGTTTGGGGTATTTGTGGGATCCAGGTCATAAGAAAGTGAGAGAGATGATGAAGAAAGCTGAGAAATTGGTGCTGACGTCAGATCCGGCGAAAGGTGGAGCTTATTTGTCGGGTTTCGCGATGCCACACGATGGAGCTGTAGAGATCCGGGGACGTGGTTATCATATGGTCGCCGGAGCTGTTGATGTTGGGTTGTTTAGGAACGCAGCTGTTGAAGATGTGAGGAGATTCAAGATTGGTTTGGTCAATGAATCGGACGGTGAGGATTCGTTGGGACAAGATAAAGATGTTGACGATGAGAAGTACTGGAGCGAATAAAAATTGCTCTTTTGCATTTCGTTAATGTTTGTTGGCTTTAAAAACTTCTTTTAATTTTCATAAAGATTTACAACAATCAATGCCACAAATGTTTCAAAACTAAAGCAACATAATCTACGGTCATAAGCTCACTCCAAATCCTACGGTATAGATCAAACAAAACTCTGGTTTTTTTTAATTTATCTAAGCTGTGATTGAGTCAATAGCCATTGGTTCGTTGTCTGTTTCCATTGCAGAGGCTCTTGGCGGTGATGGTGGCTGGACATCGACTTCAGGATATGATGCTTTAAAACGAGCTCGAAGACCTTCGTTTATTAACCGGACACCATTAAGCTGGTTCCCAAGTGACAGCCATCTAATTATAGACAAAAGTAGACACAAATGATTCATGACAACAGAAATCATACTTACTAATCATATGAAAATAAGAAAGTAACAGAGAAAGTTTACCCGGCATGAGCATTGTGCATACGTGCGAATAACTCAAGTTTTCTTGCTCTCGGCATGATCCTCTCTAACATTGCATACATCTGGTAGTTGACAAATCATTCTCATCACAAGATTCCAGAATCATAATATACTATGAAATGATTTGGTAAAGTGTGGACCATTGTGGACAAACCTCGTCTGGTTTCCGGCTTGTCTCTCTAACCTCTGCAACAATCACATCTGTGTCGATGTTTCTGTTTACTTCTGGGTTTCCTTTGATTCCAACAAGACAATGCTCTTTGCTATGGTTGAGCCAGTGACCTGTTCTTCCTGTCCGAATAATACGTTGAAGCTGATTCGTCTTTACCCATATGATCTCTTCCACTCGCTTGTATCCCCAAAGCTCCAAACTTCACAGAAGCAGAACTCCAGTTAATGGAAATCAAATGATTCCCAAAATTTGTTGAGATGTTTCTATGTACCTACCATTCACGCCCTAGCTCCATTGCACGACCAGTGACCCAGAGGAAAATCAAACCGTCTGTCTGCAACGAGGGAACATTGAGAGTGCGCATCTCGTCATCAGCCATTGTTCCGTATGGAAGTTCCATGTGAATGTCCCATGGTGGATCCGCCATAACAACTCCAAAAGTTCCCAAAATGTCCATTCGAAAAGAACGGATGTCGCAGTTAATCCATTGTGCCTCACCAAGTTCAGCTTCGGAACAGTAATCAGCACGTAGAGGCTTCAATGCCTTATCTGGACCAGCCATCATAGCGTCAGCCATGTCGAGCTCGTAGTGCACGTATTTGCAAGTCTGTCCCATCCAAAATGGTGGTTGCTCAATTAACTTATATCTACACTAAAATAGTCCGAAGTACCATCAGGTAACAATGTAAAGGAGTTACCTTCATGTGACGACAAGTATCGAGAAAGGAACAATCTCCGAGGCTGACGTCGGTATGTGAAGCGATTAGTCGACGAAAATGTCTCTGAAAGCATATATAAATCATACAAACTAAGTATATTTGGGCCAAGCAACATAGACACCATAGTGGGAGATCAGTATAAAACTCAAAAACTATGCAAAACTAACAAACTCTGCCTTGCAAACCAATCCCAATTTGTTTCCTATAGAATTCTAAGGATATAACATTCTTAATTTCCAATCAAATAAGTGTAAATTGAAACTTGAGTTGCTTCAAACCTTGTTGCAGGCTACGTGAGAGCCAGACTGTAGACGGCAATCCTCTTTAGTTAAATACCTACAGTAATACTTAACCTGTGATCCTCCTTTGCTTTTAAACTGTGAACAACATAACAATTTACCAGTCAATGACAAGAACCAAGCTTTTTATTAAAAGATGGAATGAAAACTACCGAAACATAACACCTAGAAGAGTTGAGGCTAGAAACAGTGGCAGGGGTGTAGTAGATCACACGATACCGAGAGAGAGTCACAACAAACACACAAGTTTTGTGCAGAGAAAACTTTTCTTTTGCTACATCAAGATTGAAATTAGAAAGTAAAAACCACACATCTAAAACTTTTAAGCCCACACTGAGAGACAAAACAATGTAGATGTTATGAAGATGAACAGGTAAAAAACGTTACTATCTAGATTTCATAAGATGATTATTTTTGATAGAAAGCTCCTTGCTTTCAGAAAATCTGGCCACATTGGGCAAAAGCCATAATTATCAGAATCCATACCAAAGAAAAACGCATCTCACTAGTATAGCTCTTTGCTTTTCACCTTACTTTAATTCCATCACAATGCTGAGAACTACGAATCTTGAGCACATAAAAAATTTCTTCGATCAACGAAAACAATAAAACCAGTAAAGCCTAAACCTGTTACTTAAACACAGATTTACATACAAACCATCAAAATGGAGCAGTATTTCCTCCCCTATAATTTTGATAGCAAACTACTAAGTATCATAGCTTCTCCAAAACTCGTTCAAGAATCATAGTCCAAATTAACACAGCTTTGGATCAACACACTTATCTAGTCCGATATCTGGTCCAAATTAACACATACACTTATCTAGTCCGATATGACCAATACTATGTTCTTCCTTGATCCCTTTAGAAAGCTTCTAAACACCACATTCACATTTGTTTAAAAAGCTTAATTTTGGCTACACATAAAATTAGTTAACACTAAAGACAGTTTAGTTGGGCTCACCTTAGCTGCGGTAGCGGCTTCTCTAGCGGTTGGACGGTGAATCAGATCAAGCAACTCCTCACCTGTCCTAGACTGTTGCTTCTCCTTAAAAGACTTCTTGCTCAGAAGAGCCTCGACGTCTTTCAAATCATCTTCTTCACTTCTAAGCTTCTGATTCGATGGCACGGGCAACGGCAAAGGCAAAGGAAATGGTGGTGGTCTACCCATTATCCCCATAGGATGATGCATCCCCATCATTCCCATTCCTCTTGGTGCATTCATCATTGGCCTAAACCCCATACTAGGATCAGTTCCCCACATCTCAGGCCTCGGAAAATTACCTGACCCGGAAACCCCAAACCCACCAGCAGAGACTGTAGAATTCTCAATCGAATTAGGCCTTTCAACGACCCGGTTCGATTCGTTATTCCCCTGAAAACTCTCAGGTAACTCTTTAAGCAATCTAGTTCGATCAATAGCCAAAACCATGATTCGAGGCTTCCCACAAACCTCAAACTCTTCCAATTCCACAGAACCATTCTCTTCCGCCATCGATTTAAGCGCGGTTTCCACAGCGAGGATCGGTCCACATTCACCGCCTAAATCTCGTAAAGCCGCCTTCTCCGCCGGCCTCGCGTTTTGGTCATTCTCAAGCTTCCTAAGCACAGTAGATGAATCCGTAGGCGAAAACGGTACTCGTTGAAGCAAACACTCAGCAACCATAGCTCGCACAAGCGCCATAGGACTCCCACTAGACCCATCTGCTTCAGCGCCAGAACCAGAATCTCTCTGATTCTGGTCAACAAGCATCGATTTTGAGTCATGCCCTTGTAATTGTTGCTGTTGGGTTCCTGATTTAACAATAGGATGATGCTTCTTCTCCACTTTGGGTTCAGGTAATGGAGGTGTAGCGACGAAAGGTCGTTTCGTGAACGAAGAGATGAGTTTGAGTGAGAGATCGAGCGACGGGACTATGTCGGGGACAACGGATTGGAGTGAGGAAAGGAGATCTAAGTGAGCGTTATGTTGGCTTCGAATTCGATTCTCTAATCGAGCTCTCATGTCTTTCAAGACGGTAATGGTGGCGTCATCGTTTCGATCCGATTCAGTTTCCATGGCTTCAAAACAAAAGTTAAAGTGAGAGACTTTGTGACTTCGTGCAGGTCTTAGCTTAGTTAAAGAGTTAAAAGGGTTTTAGCAAGCAAGGGACTAAAACGATGTCGTACCGCAAAGCAGTTTTAGCCTTTTAGGTCAAAAACTATTTCTGTCTCTCCAATATGATTGATTGATTGGTGTGTTTTCTCACGTTAAATGGTGATTTTTAGGGGGTTTTTGGTTTGTCGATTTTAGCTGATTTATAAATCCACAACAAAATTATGTGTTGTTGGATTTTTTATTTCAAAATCTTTATCGAAATCACATGTTATTTATTCATTGATTTGTAAATACTATTTAAAATCATATGTTATTCGTTTAATAATTCATTATTAGATTTTAAAATCTATAGTATATTTTAAAAGTGAAAAATTAAAAGATTTAAATCCGTGAATAAGCACATGTTATTTGAAAATCTGTATGTCTTTACTATAAAATCAATAAAGATTTCAAAATCTTATATGGATTTACAAATCATTAAACTAATAAACAATGAATTTGTATGGATGAAAGTAAAAAATTAGGGGGTAGTTCATTGATTTGTAAATCCATATAGGATTTCAAATCCTTACAAAATTTGAAGTCAATACATATGGATTTTGAAATAACATGTTTTACCCACGGATTTGAATCTTTCTATTTTTCACTTTCAAATTCATTAAGGGGTTTATTGGTTCAAGGAATTTCTTGGATTTGGAAATCCAAGTAAAATCATGTGTTATATTGATTTTAAAAAAGATTTATAAATCATGTGTTATTGGTTATATCATTTGTAAATACTAATTAAAATCATGTGTTATTCGTTTAATGATTTATTGTTGGATTTCAAAATCCACATTATATTTTTAATGGATTTGATTTTGAATGGATTTGAAAGTGAAGAATAGAATGATTAAAATATGTGGATAAAACATGTTATTTCAAAATTCAAATGTATTGATTTCAAATTCAATAAGGATTTTCAAATCCTATATAAATTTACAAATCAATGAACCAATAAAACTTCCTAAAATTATAATGTGGATTTTGAAATCCAACAATAAATCATTAAACGAATAACAAATTATTTTAATTAGTATTTTACAAATGATATAACCAATAATACAAGTTTTAAAAATCTTTTATAAGATCAATGATTGAATAACACATGATTTTATTTGAATTTTTAAATCCATTAAAATCTTTGAACCAATAAACATCCCCTAAAGGATTTAAATCCATTAGTAAACACGTATTATTTCAAAATCCATATGTCTTGACTTTAAAATCAATAAGGATTTTAAAATCTTATATGAATTTACAAATCATTAAACATCTTCTATACCATTTTGTTTTTGTTATGCTTTAGTAGCCATGCGACTTCACTTTAATCGGGTCGATTTGGTTCGGTTGATTGATTTTTCGGTTAGTTTAGATTTGTAAAATTCGAGCAAAATTATCCAATAAGATCTCAGTTCGGTTCGGTTCAGTAACCGGTTAGTTTGGTTGTTCAAATTGTTACTGGATTAAACCGAACTACAAGAAAAGTTTAAGAAACTGAATAATTTGGGTTTTTAGGTCGGTTCAAATCGGTCTACTTCGATTATTTCAGGTGATTTTGGTTTATCTGCTGAATTCGGATTAGATTTTTGGTTTTACATTAGGTTTTTAGTTTTAGATCAATAGTTTCGTTAAACCGTTCGGTTATCTGCTGCCGAACTGAATCGAGTGATTAACCGAGCCTACTTTAAATGTTTTCTTATCGGTTTACCTGCTATAACCAAACCTCGGTGCGGCAACATCGGTTTGATTTTGAATCGCAGGCTACGCTTTGGCATACATATATGTTTTTTTATTGTTGTGGTACAAAGTTACCGATAAAAAAACCATTTTTTCAATTAATCCGTTGTGGATATAATCCAATTGGAGTACGCATAAACTCATTACAAGTTGCTAAGGAGGGATTGACACCAAACTGAATATTATTGAAACTTAACTGAAATCTCATAGAGACAACACATAGAAACATGTTAGGTGAGGTTTGAGATACCAATTTTTTTCTCCCGGGCAATACTATCGAGGAAGCTGTTAGAAACCTTCTCCCCGGCGCCGGTAGAGCTATGGCTCGCCGGCGTCGGGAAATCTGTTCCCATCTTCGATCTCTTTGCAATCTCTATCGACCTTTATGCAATCCCTTTTTTCTTCTCGTCTTTTCTTCTCTTTTTTGTTCCCCTCTCGAACCCTCCTCCTCTCGTCTGACCTTCGAGATTCCAGAGATCTGTGATAGTCCATGGTTGTGGCTCCCGGCGAACCACCCATCCGATATGCTCAAACTTCTGGTTTTTAAGTGGGTGAATGAGAAATCTCTCGAAAAGTGTCTTCAATCCTCATCTAAATCCTTGGCTTTTAGATGTTTCGCGACCCTCGGTGTTCAATATCCTCACCGGCGCTCTCAGATGGCCTTACCGGAACAAGTGGTGAAGATGACGGCGGAAGGGTTTACCCTTACCCTAACCCTAATTCAAGCTTTGCCTCCCTATGATGGGCTGGACTCAAAAAGATTTCTATCAAGCCCAAGAAACCTCCAATCTCGGTCCAACTTCTCAAATGTTAACTCAGCCCATTTATCAAATTGGCTCAGGTTTGATTCGCTTAATCCCTTTACAAGTCTAATAAAATCGGATTGTCGATGCTATGCCTGGAATGAACGAAGACTTCTTCCTATCATTGTGGCTTCAAATCCTTTAGTTAGACTCTGTAATTTTCGAAACCTTAACCTGATTTTAAGTTCTCTCGAGCAACATTGAAGATCTCATCTCGGCATTTGTCCGAAGAACCTTATTTTCGGAAGAAATCTATTATTCCGTCTCTGATTTTGCAACAACCTTCCTCCTTTATGGAGAGAACAATGTGTATCCAAACCGAGGCCTTGGATTCTTTATCAAAGTCCCAATGTCAATCGACTAAGACTATTATTCACCTTCTCGATTCGCTCGTGGATGTGTTTTCGACTCACCAAATCCCCGTTGGTGGCAAGATGCTTTATCGCTCATGTCTCCTAGATTTGGATCTTCGGTCGAAGTATTCTATCTATCTTTCTTTTGGTATTGTCAATGTCTGCTTTCTTGTTGTATTAATCCTTATGTTGGATGAACTTCTACTCTTTGTAATCCCGCTAATCGGTTGAATGAAAATCTAACTCTTTGCACACAAAAAAAAAAAAAAAAAAAAAAAAAAAAAAAAACTGAAATCTCATACCAAAATTGAACCGGATTGGTAAAAAAATAGTATCAATTGATTATGAATTTTAAAAACTCACGACCGACTTAAAAGAAATTGAAATAATCCGAACACCCTACGTACTAAACCATCTTTACAATTTATACACAACAATCTCACACTGTATATGAGAATGAAGGAAAAAAATGATCTTTACAAACATAAGCACCAAATCCATCAGCCAAACTTTACCAATGGAAATGCATTCGCCATTTCGCAGTCGAATTGATCAGTCGCAAATGAGTTTTATGTATAAAGTGGGCAACCTTCAACACTAATACCTGGTGCGGTTGGACAAGAAGCCAAAGGACAACCATCGAGCTCATTTCCCCACCAATCCAGACTCACATTCTCAAGTCCCAAACACATATAAAGCAACACACCCATAAATGCTAATCCAGCATCAAGTGCTCCTGACAAAACATAATTATACCTCTGCCATAGATTTGGTCTGTACCTAAACACAACAAATCCGGACAAAAATCCAGCAAGAACCCATGTTGTGTAGTTCACCGCTGTTGCGGGTGGCATCGAGCTTGTCGCGCTTATAAGAACGGGCATGTTTATAAGCTTGATCCACTCTTGTCTAGGAAACATCCTTGACGCTAACCATACAAGAATTGGAGCTATAGCGCCCACGAGGAAGAACCAATTAACGGATTTGTATAAACCAAGATCTCCGAAGATTCTACGTGGTCCAATTAGTCCCCATATCACGGATGCATCGTAGAAAACTTTATCAGATGGACATGTCCAGACCGAGTTGGAAACCGTATCACATATGTTGGGGATGGTCTCCATTAGCCACCAAGCCGTTGTGAGGTAAACAAAACATGAGATAAGTGTTCCAACAATCTGAAACCAATATCAATTATGAGCGAATGTAACTTATAATAACATTAAGAGATTGGTATAAAGTAGTTGAAAATAGAGAATGTAACCTGTGCCATGAACATGGTTCGAGGTGGAATCTTCATGTAATGACCAAGTTTGAAGTCTTGAAGAAAAGTGATGGCTTGTCGCATGCTTATGTATCCATATACTTTAAAGCACATATTTGCAACTGGATATCCTGGATATATATATCCTATGATATATTCTGTAATTATGTTCAATCCTGGCGCCTACAAAAATATTTATTTTATCAAACGAAATTGACATAATTTTAACCAAGATCGTATCCTAAGGCATGTAACTATGTAAGTGGTGCATTGGCACATTGCCTTAAGTCTTATAATATTTTCTGTAACATAATATATAATTTGCACAAGATCTCCAAATAACTTGAGACAACCCTTATGATTATATAGTCATTTAATTTAGATATCTGTTTTTACCTGGTTGGTGATGGCGGTGATGATACCGATAGGAAGTGTAAAGATGATGGCGATAGTACATGCCAATAGAACACCCCACCATGGTAATTGGAGTTGGTCATTGTAATACTCACAAGCAAAGATTGTGGCTCCAATGTTGGTAACGAGTATGCACCAAAACCACCACTCTGGAACTTGTTTATACCTTTTCATTAGCCTCGCATGTATATCCAATTTCTTCTCTTTGAAACTCTCCTTACTTTGCTCCCATATCTCCCTACAAAAATCGATTAATAGACATTACCAAAAAGCAAGCAAATAAGAATATGTATGTCCCAATTTACATATAGTTCATCATCAAGAACTTGTTTTGAAACATTGCTACGTATGAGTTTATACCTTCCATGGAAGAGAGCAACGTGCATGATGGTAGCGCTTAAAGCGGCAAAACCAACACCGTAACTAATGGCGAAGAAAGTGCTAAGATACAAAGGGCCTTCACGCTCGTAAGCTGGGAGGTCAAGATGGAAATTAGAGTCTATAATGGATGTGATGTTGTACTTTGAACCCTGGTTTGTAAAAAGTGAGCTCGAAAATATGGGGAAGGTCTTAGCCTTATACACATCGAGCCAATAGCATATTGGTACCAAGACATATATCACCAGCACAAATCCCACACCCACATTAGCCGTGGCAAACCTGTTAAATAGACATATAAAGCATATTTCTTGTAATACCAATAATTACCAAACTAGATTTGAACCTAAACCAAACCCAAATTCGTTTCCGGTTATTTGGTTTTCGATTTGGGTTTCCGGTTAGTCCATATTAAGAATTTATCATCAAATTGGAACCGGTATTTTTGTTTGGCTCATTTTAAGAAAAATAAGTTCAATTTGTTCGAAATAAAACTCATAAACCGATCGGATCGTAAACAATTTTGGTTGATCTCCACTCAATACTTTTGTTGCTTAGTGTAATAAGTAAACCAGAATTAAATTTAGGACTGACCATGGACTAGCGAGTGGACTACCCAAGTAAGAGGAAATGGTTGACCAGTCGAGTCCTATGGCTCCAACACCTAACCCGTGAAGACCAGACCCGATCTGTTGGGCCATGACTGATGATGGAAAGAACCAACATACCCACGACAACGACGTCATGATCTGAAATAAGTAGCCCGGAAAGACATAATAAGCGAAACTGCAAACGAATGCTATCACGAAGAATTGTGTACGTGTCAGGCCTCCTTTGGTCCGTTCTTCTTTCTCATGCAACGCTCTGACAATTTAGCCAACGACAACATCAACGTGTTAGATAGAAATTATGTTTGATGTCTCTTTTACTTTTGTTTTGTTAAATAATAGAGACATATGTCTCTTTCTTCTAAATGTGGTTATGTTTCTTTTTATTGGCCAATTTGATTAGATTCAACAAGTAATAGGTAAACGAAAATATTATCCATTTATATTAATTTTATAACTTAAACCACATAAATAAATAAATAAATGAATATATTTTAATTAGTTACGTACAAAAATGTCTTTATCAGAAAAATATATCATGACGTTTGTTTCCAAGACATCCGATAAAACTTGGTCCCATGATATTTTTTTAAGTATTAACTTGAAAAAGAAAAATTTTAAATATTTTCGTTTACGTTACAAAAAGAGTATGCCCATATTAAAAAACCCTTAGATGAAAATATTTGTTCTATATTATATTCAAAGTTTCAACCTCTGTCAATCAATTTAATTTTTTTGTATCATATATAAATATAAAAATATTTTAAAATAGGTGGGAATGGGATATTTGTTCTAGCTAGCATTTATGATTGTATGTAGGGCACCTTCAAACTTTTGTGACATTTGGCCAAAACACAATTATTTCCATTTTATTTTGTTTGGTAGTATATAGAAAATATCGAAAACTCGAGCTAAAACAAGAAAAACCCTAAGAGTGTATTATTTACCTAAAAAGTGAGACTTGAACAAGATTCGCCGGCCACCACATCGCCGCCGGCTCAACAAGGTATTTTCTGAATATTCCGGCCCAACCAAATCCTAACACCTAAACATGATCACACTTTAGTTGATCAGAAACCATTCCATCCAAATCCAAAATTTCCCATGAAAGGTCTGTAGTTAGAAAGGTTAAAAATACGAACTTGGGTGGTAACGATAACGATGAAAGAGACGAAAAATGTTATGTTCTTCATGTAAAACGCTTTCACAACGGTAACCACGTGTATTGCGTAAACAGATCCAGCTCCGGCATTGGCGAATATAGTGATCAACACATGCTCCTTCACATTAAACGGTCCTGAAATCAATTAAAAATATTAACACTTTTTTCCGTAATCTAACCTGAACTCAGAAGAATGGTTATTTTCATTATGGAGTCGATTATTTTCATTGATATTTTCATCTTGTGGCAATGAAAATAATCGACTCCAAAAGAGTGGTCTAATGTTAAAAGATTCATTATGGAGTCGATTATTTTCATTGCGATTTCAATCGTAGCTTAGACAACTATAGTAAAAAAAAGTCAATGTTTTAGGATGACCTGGATTCAACGTGAATTGCCACCTTGAACCTTGGAAGTAGACTCTATTAGAGATTTTAGCGGCCATGAGACGACCAAGAGGTACGACGGCGATTTGAGCGGAGATGGCAGAGATAGTGAGAGGTTCTGTTCTGTACCAAAAGAACTGATTGAGAAATGACAAGAGGATGCAAGAGAGAGTTCCCAAGACCCACATGCGAAATGTTAGGACAGGTAATGAAGGATCATCTGTTGTCGGAACGGTGAGTGCTACTTGTCGGATCGGTGAGTTCTCTTCTTCTTCTTCTTCCTCGCCGGAGATTGGTAAAAGAAGATCCTCTGTTTCATCTCTTGGTTCAGAAGATGAAGATGATGAGGCCGAGGATGATGATGATGGGTTTGTCAGATCTTTGGCCTTTGTTACTGTTACAAAAATGTTTGTTAGTACTTTGTTATCGAATTTAATAATTGAAATTATAAGAAAATATTATATATTGAAGATTGCAATTACGTAGAGGAAGAACTTGTTCTGATTCTTTTTCCATGGTTGTCTTCTTCTTCTTCTTGCTCTGTTTTTTTTTTCTTCTTCTTGATTTTATTTTTGGTGAGATGTGAATCTGACAAGCTATCTTCTAGTGATCTTCACGTCTTGAAGAGTTGGCCCATTTGAAATAAATTTTTTTCTGGACTATAATCTTTGATTTAAAACTCTCTTTTTTTTTTTTTTAAGTCAACAGATTTTTTTTTAAATGGCAAGTTGTATATAAGTAATTAATATCGAACAACTGTCTAATGTATTTTTTTTTTCTTCGTATTTGATTTTTGACATTTAGTTTTTTTTTTTTTTTTCTCTCAATAGATTTTTTTTCCTATTATTATAAACTTGAAACAAATATTAAAACTACTATGCAGAGTCTTAATTCGATATTTTCCCTAACATGTATACATTTTCACCAAGTAGGAAACAATATATAATTTCTTTTCTTTTTTTGTTAGTGAAGGAGATATAGGTAGAGAATTATACTAACTAAGTAGCTAAATTTTACCTTCTTTTGGCAAATTCGACTAGAAGGCAAAATGATAAAATAAGTTATTTTATTTACCGTATGTGATTAATACATATATGATATAACATGAATTTGGTGTTGATTTAGCAAATATTATATTTTCGATTACATACAATTTTTGTATTACAACGCACGCTATTTATTCAAATCACTGTAAGTTGTAACTATCATCTAATTACGGTTTTGTTATCATGTATTTTTTTGTTAAATTTGGTAAAACTTTTTCCCATCTACCAAATAAGCCCATATAAGTTAAGTATCTCCAAATTAGATTGCAATTTCTGTTACAAAATAAAAATAAAAAAAATTAACATGCAATTCACGAGATTCTAAATTAAAAAAGGAGAGAATCTTTTTTTGGAATTTAGTATGACCCATTCTCATACCGTCACGTAGGCAGATCGAATACCTTTCATGTCCTTTTCGTATCGCTTTTAGTTTATTTGTCTAAGACTCAAACAAATCTTCTTAAACTGGAAAAGCCTAAATTACTTTGTGAAATTTATGGAGTGGTCAAGAAAAAAATGTGTTTAGCGGAACGGTAATTGTCAACTTGTTATTGTTGAGTGTTGACTAACATAATTTGGTTTACCAACTCAATCTAATAGTTTTTTTAATGTTTGTTATTATATATCTCTATCTTCCATTACAAGGTGAGCCTAGAGAAGGAGCCTAGCTACCTTGTGAACAATCTGGGATCACATGCGACTTTATACATTTTCATAAGCAGTATAGTTTTAAACGTGGTTAATGATACCTAAAATATGTTTTTGTAATCTTCAACATATTACAAATATACACATCTAATATGTATGAATTGACGTGGTTAGAATATTTAGAATTCTCACAACTATACCTTCATATTATTAGTTAACCTGATGGTCACTCACACTGACAAGAGAAGAGAACTCCAAACCTCATAAGAAATAAATATTTCAACATATGACGCAATTTCTGAATATATATGTGTGTATATATATATATATATATATATGTAATATCTCGTTCAATGTATCATCGAAGCAACCAAACTAAATATCTCAATAAAGAAAAACCTGAAAATGAACGAGGGGCTAATAGGAGAATGAAACAGAAGAATCAGCCATTTAGTTGATCTCGATAAACAGACTTGCCTGAGGATGCAATCCTGCGTCTTTTAGTGACATCGACTCTTTGTCTCTTCCATACACAGTCCTTGGGAAGTTAGTGATTAAGCTGTACTCTTCTGTGTCTAAGACTCCAAGTGAATCAACATAGTCGTACAATGTCTGGATCTTGGTTTCGCTTTCAAACCTCCTTCCTTTCCTTTCTCCATTCGGGAACCGTACCAAAACCTACATTTCAGGACACACAAAACTGTTTAGGAATCGAATAACTTAACCGACAGTTAATCGAATAACTTAATCAGACAGTTTGCATATATTCTCATAGCCCCAAGTCAAACAAACGCAAATGTTTAATCAAGTTGAGAATCAACCATAGAACCTAATCTTCAAAGAGGCCCTAAGATTTGGGAACCGTACTTAAACCTAAATTTCAAGTCTCAGGGTAGATAAACGGTTCACATATACTGTAAATCAGCACGTGCTATATATTCTCATTGCCCCAAGGCAAAAGGCAAATTTTCAGACGTGTGATCAAAGTGAATCAACCACAGGACTTAAGCTTTAAAGAGGCATCAAGTTCTATATCTCTCACAAATGAATGTCAATAAAGATAATTGATGTTCTTTGCATAGACTATGAAACTGTGTGAGAAAAGATTAAGTAATAAATGGCCAAGGAAGAAAGAGAAGTTACTTGTGTAACATCAGGGCCTTTCTCAGGTTCATCTCCAAGTGCAAGTGCTTTCTCTTGTCTCATTCTTACTCTAGCAGCTTCTCTCTCTGCAGCTTCGCGTTCTGCTTTCTCCCGAGCCTCTTCTTCTTCTTTGAGTTTCCTTTCTGCCTCAGCAGCTTCCCTCTCTAAACGCTCTTCCTCTTCCCGTCTCTGTCGCTCCCTTGCCTTATTATCAGAAAGAAAAAATGCCACAAATTTAGAACAACCGACTAATCATAAGATCTCCAGGCGGGCCTACAAAAACATACTTGATCGGCTTCAAGAGCGGCCCGGTAAGCAGCATCTTGTTCCTCTCTCAGACGCAGATTGGTTCTTCTTTCCTCCGCCTCAACCCTAGCAGTTACCAGAGTAGGTGAACTGTCTTCTACAACTCTCTGGAGTATAGCAAGCATTTCTTCTGGAGATTTTGGTCCCTCTACCTGTCACAAGCAAACAGAACAACGAACACGATAATCTTAAGAACTACGTCTCCTACCACACAGCACAGTACTAAACTCATAAAAGCTGGAGAGAAATTTACACCAAATATAAGACAAGACGGCTCACAGATGAAAGTAGAATCAAACAACTATCTTTACTACTAAACTCGTAAAAAGCAGGAGAGAAATTTTCATTAAATGTAAGACATGTTACAGATGAAAGCAGAATCAAACAACTATCTTTTCCCCCTTTAATACTTATCACTTCAGCAACAAGATAGTAGAATGGATTCAGTTCAATGCAGTTCCCTAAGAGGACTAATAATTTAGTTACTGGATTCATAACCAAGTCTACCTAAAGTTGATAAATTGCCTCTTTGATCACATTCTTTTAGCTATAAGCTAAATAATGAAGAGCAATCCAAGAATGACCATAGAATCTATGACAGTTTATTTACCTGTTGAAGAAGAGCAATTCTCTGGTTCGCAGCCGGCATAACCACAGCGCAAAACGGAAAACGTGACGCCTTCAAGCTATTACTCATCTTAAATCCTTCACTAGATCGAATACTACCTCCCCACGAAACAAAATTCTCATTAACAAACGCTACAACCCCTTCATTACAAAGCGTCCCATCACAAAACACAGGTGTATCAGGATGATCCGGAGAATGCAAGTAAACAAACAAGAGCTTAAACGAGCTCCTAGATCGCTGAAGCGCATCCATAAATCCTTCTGATACAAAATCGATCTTGAAAGCATTGTTACTCCCATAATCTCTATCAAACAAAGCAACAAATTCCGTTGCTTCACCCGCAGCCGAAGAAACCGAAACAAGCCGAGCCGCCGATGAATCAGAAGAACCACCTCTCCCTGATCTAAACCCTAACATACCAAACGAGTACGATAAAACTCCACCAGCAGCCCAAATCCCTAACCCGATCGCTCCAGAAACTAACCCTAAGCTACCGGAAACAATCGAAATCGGTAAAGTAATAATCCTCCACGCCACTCCCGGACCTCGATTACCTCCATCATCACGCATAACAAGCTCTGTTTCGTCAACGATCCCGCGAGTTGGATAATTAGGAGTCATAGACTCAGCAAACACGGCATCGCGATCGCCATCGTGATCGCGATTGTTACTACCACCATCGACGGCGGAAGACGAAGCGTCATCGCGAGGGTCAGAAGATGTGAAGGTAGAGATAGCGAGTTCTAGGTCCCAACCATGAGCTTGAAGGATCTCAGTGCACAAATCAGGATCTTCGAGACCTGTAATCGCTTGGAAGTAACCTAATTTGTCGACAGTATCAACCATTATCACAAAACCCTAATTTGATTTTCCCACGCTTTTGGATCTTCTCTTCTCACTTCCTTCTCTCTCTCTCTCTCTTATCTCTCTAGAATCTAGAAAACTGTGTTCTTAGTAAAATGGTTGATCTATTCAATGACAATGACGATGGCCTTGTTTTTAAATTACCGAAATACCCTTGTATTACCGTCGTCGTTTTAGGATAAACCAAATTCGAATGAATCGGTTCAGTTAAACCAGCTTTGCTAAGATCCAATTTGGGATTGGGTTGCTAAACTTTCAATTTTCCTTTTTATTCAAAGCTTTGTTCTTTTATAATCCTCCATTGTTGTTTAACTTGAAGGCATATATTTTTTTGGGAAAATAGGTGAGTTTTCTTCGATTTTACCATTAATCTCTCTTCTCTGATGTGATTAGATTTGATAAAATGTGATTAGATTTGACAAAAACATAGCTAACCAATTCTATTTAGGGTTCTTCTCTTGCTTTCTGATTTTGGGGGTTTAGTGTTCTTAGCGTTTCTTGAGTAAAGCAACTTTAGAGTCTGTATTATTCATTTTAGCAGATGAAGGAATTTGATGAATTTAAGGAAACTTTAGTTACGAATTTGGTAATTGTGTTTCTTATTGGTTTGTTGTTTTAGTAATTAGAGCTGTTGATTATACAAAAGTTTAGGCCTTTGTATTCGATTTTGGATTATTGATTATACTTAAATCTGTTTCTTGATCCGAATTTGCAGTAAAACATCGAAAAATGCAGGAAGCTGCCATTGATGTATCCCTCAATACGAAAAATGTCTTCTCGTCAGCTCTTCGTTTCGCCATGTCCATTGATACACTGAAGAACTCTTCTACTGAGCTTGTTCATGAACTCAAAACTTCAGCTCAAGAACAAGTGGAATTCATGTTATTCGAAGACGAAGAAGTAAGGTTACTGATGTCTGAAGAGGAAGTGAAATCGGTAGTAAGATTAGGCATCTCAAATGTTATATCGACGTTGTTGGATAGATTATCATCCTTGCTTATCTTTCTTCCTGAATGTCCTGAGTTTGGTGTTCTTAAGACACTCTATGATATTGAGTGGCTATGCAAAGTATTGCCGAGGATGGAGTTGATGAAAGATCTTGTCTTTAAGTGGGCCGATGTTTCGAGGGAGATTCTAATGATTGCTCAGAATTGTAAGTTAGATTCTAGGATTTTGGGTGTGAAAGTGAAGCTAGTTGAGGTTACAGGGAAGATTTTTGAAGCGGTCGGTTATGGAATCGTGATTGTTCCTTCTAAAAGCCGGACTTGTCTTCTGAAGATATGGTTGCCTTTCATAAGGAGACTAAAGACTTTGGTTGATGCAGAGGGATCTGATTCTGAATACAGAATGGATGAGGATCTTTGCGAATTCATAGAAGGATCGATGGTGTCTTTGGTTTTGACATTGCCTTCGAATGACCAAGCAGAGGTTTTTGGGGAATGGATGAGAGGGATTGGGTTGGAAGGTGTGAAGTTTCCAGATTTGAGTGAAGCTTTTGAGGTTTGGTGTTATAGAAGTAAGTCTGCAAAGAGAAGGTTGTTGGAAAGATGTGATAGACTTGCAAGTGAAAATCTGGATCTTTGAATGTAGTATATCAATTTCGATCGGGGAAATGGAAATGCAGAAGATGTAACTAATCAATTCGAAGTTCCAAGCTTTTCTTTTTCCTCAAGCTGTTCTGCTTATTTCCAAAGGTGGAAGGAAGATGGATAGTAGCTTTGTTCAATTCACAGTTCACTCACAATGCCTTGAGACTGGACCCCAAGCGAGATAACCTGACAATTCCAAGCATATACTGAGAGGAGGGATCCAAGTCACCTGATTCTTCATTTCTTTTCACATTTGTAATCTTGTTTCATCTTCTTTGAATAGCTTGCTGCTTCATTGTAATTCTGGATTGTATTAGGAGTGACGGAAAAGCTCCTGATTCTTGCAACTTTGATCCTGATTTATGATATAAATGGTGCGGTCTATGTTTAAGCTAATATGTGAAGGTGAAGACAGTGAAGAACGAAACTTTGAAAGGTTGACAAAACCGTTCGTTGTGAATATAAGATTAATGAGTTTCTTAGTGATTGAGAAAAAAAATCAGTCTGGCCTAAAAAGATTAAGCATTGTACATTTTTCTTCTTTGCTTTGATTTGAACCGCAACAAAACATTATTATAATTTTCATACAATAAGAGAAAAGTAAATCAACATTGCAATGATATAAACACAAATGATGCTAGGAAGGAGAAGATCATAAGCATGGACCCAATCAAGATTTTTATTGCAGAAGAAAACATGATTTATACATTTTCAATTAATAAACTAAAGGAGGCTGAATGAATAATTTGATACTACTTTTTCAAAAGCGAACACCTCCTTGCACATGCTTGTACTTTGTTAAGTACCCAAAAAGAGAATAACTTATCAAGCGCCATTTTATCAGGTTTTCTATAAACCTTCATGCCAAGTTTTGGACACAACCTCAAAGCTCAAGAAGATTAGATTGAGAATGCTCATTGGCAACTAATATGACAAAAACATACATAAACACAAAAACACTTCCAATAACTTTTATTTTTCCCAAAACCTACAGATGATCATCATATCCCAAAAACGCAGCTTCACAAAAATGGGCACATAGAGATAAAGAGCTAGAAAGAAGAAAACCTATTGTGGTCCTCAGAGTCATTAATTGTGCTTCAACATAGCAACTTCCAAATTGCTTTAGCAATTGGAACGATGAGTGTAAAATCTCATTGCAACTCATCATTGGACTAACAAGCAAGACTATACCTATGTGAACCAATCTACGTACCTACAAAGCAATGCTTCCAATGAAAGGATTGGAATAGGGTCATATATACTCCAAAAGTACGCTAAGAAACAAATGTCAATCCTCACAAACAGATGACCTAGAACCAACGACAGAGGAAGATGAAACCAGATTATGTCTTATACATCAGAATTTCTTCACCAGCAAGAGACCAGTGATTATGAAATGAAAGACACACAAGCAAGGAGCAAGGTTATGATTGATCACACATCAAAGATTCCCACATTCAGATCATCAACCAAGTTTGAATCATTCTACCTCTGGTTCTTAACAGAATTGAGTAATTTGTGAGCGCAAACAAAGACAATCTACAAAATTGATTCAAAAATCAAATCCCAAATCAAGCATAAATAAATAAGCTTCACAAATCACAACCATATCCGTTTACACATAAACATTTGAAGAAGATGTCAAATCAAACACCAAATCTTGCATATACATCAAAAGGTCTGATCTTTTCCATATCATCATACATCGGAGATACATTACTACAAGACCCACATCACCGATTAATATAAACCCCAAAACAAAAAAAGATTACCGGAGGAGGCAAAAGGAGGTTAAACGATGTCGTCTGGGTGAGGAGCGGCGGAGAGAGCAAGCGGACGGTTGTGGGACTCTTCGCTGTCGTCGTCATCGTCAGAGGTAGATAGGTTAACGCAGGAGCAACGCTCGAAGGATGCGAAGAAGGCGGAAATGACGGTGGTGCTGACCCAGCTCGCCGCTTGATCGAGCTTTTCGAGGGAAGCCGTGCTCAGATTTGAGGCGGCGGAGGCGGTGGAATTGATGCTGGTGCTGTTATCCATGGCTTCTCTATTCGATTGGAATCTTAAAAGATCAAGATCGTGTTTGGAGATTTTGTTTTGAATCGAAGAGAAACGAATTTAGGGATTTTTGACGATGCACGATGCAGAAATATGTATTTGCGATTGATATATAAATGTTTTATCAATAAATAAATGGGTCTCTTAAACAAAAAGCGCATCTGGTGTAGTGGTATCATAGTACCCTCCCACGGTACTGACCAGGGTTCGATTCCCTGGATGCGCAGTTTACGATTTTATTTTTCTGTCTTATGGGCCTGATTGTTGTCTTTTCCGATTGTCTTTTAAAGCCCGTTTTGGAAAAAGAACTTCGAAGTCGACATTTCTTCGAATTTACTTTCCATCTCCTCCCAAAAATGCTAATTAACCGTTAAAAATAATAAACTATAATTTTTATTTGTATATTATAAATATTTTTATGGTCACATAATAAATTTTTTAAATTGTAAATATATATTTAGGTTCTTAGTCGCGAAGACTTCGATTTGATATATTATTTATCAACATTTTACGAATTTGATGGTGATGATAAAATGTTATCTTGCATATTAATTTTAGTTCCGCGAGATTCATCTGTATTTTTTGGAAATACCGAATAAAAAATTGTAAAAAATAACAATTTAGAGATTTTTTTTCCAGAAAACCCTTTTTCAAAAGATGACTTTCATACCGTTTTTTTAAAACATGTATGTCATGTTCATCATTTTTCAATTTTACGTTAGATGGAATGGAGCACAGTTTTTTTCACATAAATTAGGGATGTTTAATATGAGTATTAAGTATGTGGATCTAAATAGGTTCTTTGTTAAAATAAAAGTCTATTTAGCCCCATTTATTAAATGGGTTTAGATGAGTTTACCCATTTAGACTCATTTATTAAATAGGTTTTGATAATATTTACCAGGGTACCCAGTTAAACCCATTTATATTTTTTTGTTTTTTTTATATACACTTAACTATGATTTTTTTTTGTTTTGAATGTTTTTATTTTATGAAGTTGGGTTTGTTGAATACTTTTCTTCCTGCAAAGAACATAATTTTATCATGTTTTTAAAATTTTAGTTTAAAATTATTATGCAAAAAGTTATGTTTTTTGTTCTTTATTACCTTTTTATGTTTAATTAGTCATATAATATATAAAATATTATATGATATGCATAAATAATGTAAGTTAAATAAATTTGTAACAATTAAAAGTTACATGTTAATAAATCAAACCTTTTTTTGGTGTTGAACAATAATAATTAGGAATATATATTATTAAAAACAAATTGTTAATATTATGTGAAATGGGTCTAAAGGAGTCTATATGGGTTAGATTAATTTTAACGGGTATAAACGGACGTCTCTAATAGACCCCAAAATTAAATGGATCTAAAAGGGGTTGGGATCTAAACGGGTTGGGTTCTAAATGGTTTGGTCTAAATGGGTATGGCCGTCCATTTTAACATCCGTAATAGAGGTTATTGTAGCGTGAGGAACAAGTTACCTGAGTTTGCTAGAACTCGAGTTCCTAAAAAGTCTCTCTTTGTCTTGTAAACCTTATCTTCGTCTGTTTGGTACAGAACACAACCATCTTCTGGAAACAGCATCAGCCATGGAGATCCACTTTTCTTGTGCAACGTTTGTTTCGAGCACAAATACCAATTTGTACACACGATCTTAGCTTGGTGGATATCTACAAAATGCAAACGTTCGAGCAGTGATCCAAGATATCGAAAGAGAGCTCCAACTCAGAGGCCAGGATTAAGAGTTCCCATGGAATCAATGAAGAAATTGAGGAGGAGCTAGCATTAGCAAGCAAGCGTTGTGGTCGCCTCGGTCTCCGCCGTAGAAAGAAAGTGAATGGGCCAAATTAAAAGCCCATGTGGTGAAACGCAACAAGAGGAATAAAAGAGAATAGTGGGCCGAAATGTGATTAAATATCAAGAATATTAATTAGAATGAGATACTAATTTGCTCCTAATTTTGGTAACACGGACCGTCAAGCGTATCTTATCTCACATGTTCTATGGATTGATACAACACAAAACGAGCTGGTTTTGGTTCTCTTTCTATTATCTCCCTAATTATTTTATGTTTAAAAATTGATTAAAGTCATAATTTATTTGTTAGTCCATCATTACCAAAATACCAAGCTGACATTTTTTTTAAAAAAAGTTAATTTATTTAATAGCTGGCACGAGTCTATCTTCTCTGTCATTTCCACTTGGCATTATCATAATGGTTGAAACAATTTGTGAGAAACGTCGAACTTTGTTTTTGATTACCTACCACTGCAACTACTAGTGTCTGAGTACAACGAAGGATGATGATCATGAAGCATATACATGTATCCACCAAACTCATATCCAATAGGCAAATTATGCTTTATTCTCTTCTTTCTTTTTTTTATCTGTTAATGGTTTATTCTCTTTATCTGTCCTTATTAAGTCATTTGTCAGTTTTGCTACAATATTATATTTGTGTTCTTTTAGTTCTTATTGTTGTTTATTCTTAATTTTTATGGATAAAATATTCTTACTTTTCTTATGTTTGTGATCACTGAACTCACGAAAATGTTTATAACAAAGCAAAATATAGTTTAAAACAGATTATATCCTTTCTTAGAGTTTGGAGTTAATTTGTTTTCAGAAAAAGAAAACAACATTATTGATGGATGCCAAATATCAAAGGAGAATTATACCTGTTACGTACTCAGAGATAAAACTGTATTGTGGATTACTGGATTATATCAATTTGTTTGGCATATAAGATCAATTGTCAATTTTTCTGAGACAGTGTTTTTATTACTACCTCTTTTCAAATACAGTATAAAAAATGTTTTAGGAAGAAATTTTTGTTCTATGTTATTTATTTTTTTCAAAAATTCTTCTGTATCATTTATATTAATTTAATAGTTTATGCATGTTTGAATTCGACCGTATTTGTTTTTACCGGTTGAATTTTTATAATAAAATATAATAGAACATTTATTATTTCTTAAACCGTAGGCTTTTAGCTAAAACATCTTATATAGAATATAGGTTACATTTGTTATTGTATATCTTTCAAAAACTTTAACTAATTGTTCACAAGACTAAAATTAGAAATATTGATGTTTCTTTATAAACTTTATTCTCTAATTTGGTTTTACTAGTTGGAGAACTTAATTTTTATTTGTGAGTTCATAAAAAAAAAAAGAAAAAAGAAAACTTATATATTGAGAACATCAGAAGAGTACAAATCTTGTAAAATCTATATATCACTTGTCTTCACTACGTACAAAATCTATTTAGTTTTTGTGTAAGAATATATATATATATATATATATATATATATTCCAACGACATGACTGTTATATCCTCCAATCTTAAACTTTATTACGAAATTGCCCTTACTCTTTCACTGACTGACTCGTCTCCTGCTCCACTTGGATCTCAAATTCGATCCAAAACCAAATCCGCCATTACTCTCTCTCTCTCTCTCTCTCTCTCTCTCTCTCACAGAGACACATTCATGCCAGCAATGCCAGGTCTCGTATCAGTCAAAACACCAGCCGATGCACCGCCGCTACGTGTGGCCGTGCCGGACACGCAACCTCTCTCAAATCCGCCGCGAACGCCGATGAAGAAAACCCCTTCCTCTACACCATCTCGATCCAAACCGTCACCAGGTAGATCCGGCGGCAAAAAAGATTCCCCAACCGTATCTTCCTCCGCCGCAGCCGTAGTCGATGTCGACGATCCATCTCTAGATAATCCAGATCTCGGTCCTTTCCTTCTCAAATTAGCTCGTGACGCCATTGCTTCAGGTGAAGGTCCTAATAAAGCATTAGATTACGCGATCCGTGCAACCAAATCGTTTGAACGGTGTTGCGCCGCCGTTGCTCCACCTATTCCTGGTGGTAGCGATGGCGGACCTGTTCTTGACCTCGCCATGAGTCTTCACGTTCTCGCTGCTATTTACTGTAGTCTTGGTCGATTCGATGAAGCAGTACCGCCGCTTGAGCGGGCTATTCAGGTCCCTGACCCGACCCGTGGCCCTGACCACTGTCTTGCTGCGTTTTCCGGTCATATGCAACTTGGTGATACGTTGTCGATGCTTGGTCAGATCGATAGATCTATTGCTTGTTATGAGGAAGGTCTTAAGATCCAGATCCAGACTCTGGGCGATACGGATCCACGAGTTGGAGAAACTTGCAGGTTCTCTCAGTTCTTTGATTCTTCTCTTAATTAAGCATTTAATGAACAATTAATCTCTTTAGATTCTTAATACTAACAATCATTTAAGTGTCAGTCTTAGATTACATTTTCTGAAAGTTACTATTTTTGTTAGATCTAAGTTTATAGCAAGTGAATCTAAGTGAGATTCGTCTAGTTTTGTCTCTTCGTTGGTTCTTCTGATATTGATATTCAAAGCTCAAACTAAAATTAGTGAGATTCACAGAATGTTAGGGTTTAGGGTTTAGGATCTTGCAGGATGTGAGCTTTCAAAACTCTATAAGCTAAGAGATGTGGTGATTATAAGGGTTTTCGACTTTGATGAACCAATTGAACAAGTCCTTGTTTCTGAAGCTCCCTATAATTTCAGGTATTTAGCAGAAGCTTATGTTCAGGCAATGCAGTTCAATAAAGCGGAAGAGTTGTGCAAGAAAACTCTAGAAATCCACCGTGCACATAGTGAACCTGCTTCGCTGGAAGAGGCAGCTGATAGGAGGCTGATGGCAATCATTTGCGAGGCTAAAGGAGATTACGAAAACGCACTCGAGCACCTTGTCCTTGCCAGTATGGCCATGATTGCTAGTGGGCAAGAATCCGAGGTTGCATCAATCGATGTCAGCATTGGGAACATCTACATGTCACTGTGCCGGTTTGATGAAGCTGTGTTCTCTTATCAGAAGGCTCTCACTGTGTTCAAGTCTTCTAAAGGCGAGACTCATCCGACGGTCGCATCAGTATTTGTCAGGTTGGCTGAGCTTTACCATAGGACAGGGAAACTCCGCGAGTCTAAATCCTACTGTGAGAACGCATTGAGAATATACAACAAGCCGGTGCCTGGGACAACTGTGGAGGAGATTGCTGGTGGATTAACCGAGATTTCTGCGATTTATGAGTCTGTGGATGAACCTGAGGAAGCATTAAAGCTACTTCAGAAGTCGATGAAATTGCTTGAGGATAAACCAGGACAGCAGAGCGCCATTGCAGGTAAATATTTATCAAAACAGTGAATGTTCTTTATACTGGATTGCTATGCAGTATCTTAAAATTTTACGATTTTGGTCTCAAATCAAATTTTAAGTACTGGTCTTCTTGTTGTCAAGCATGTAAGTAAAAGCACTTGAATTAACTTTACTGGGTTTGCAGTTGAAATTGGGTTTAATCCACCTGTTTTAGGCTTACAGAAGATTAAGGATATTGTTGAAGAATCCTAGAAATAAGTGATCTGAATGCTTATCTAAGCTGTTGTATAGGGAAGTAGATTGTGATCAGACGATAAAATGAATTCAAATGGGAGTCTTTAATAATATGAGCATGAGATTTACATCTTCTCTCCAACCTTTCTTTACATTAGTTTGGCTTTGTATGTAAATTATTGCAGGGTTAGAGGCACGGATGGGAGTTATGTATTACACTTTGGGGAGGTACGAGGACGCAAGAAATGCTTTTGAGAGCGCTGTGACAAAGCTACGGGCAGCGGGTGAGAAATCTGCCTTCTTTGGAGTTGTATTAAACCAGATGGGACTAGCCTGCGTTCAGCTTTTCAAGATTGATGAGGCGGGTGAGCTGTTTGAAGAAGCAAGAGGAATTCTTGAACAAGAACGTGGACCGTGCGATCAAGACACTCTCGGCGTTTACAGCAATCTGGCTGCTACCTATGACGCCATGGGAAGGTAATTTAAGAAAATTATCTGACATAGCACTGATGATGTGCTGGTTTATCAAAACCATAATCATAACTGCTTTCAGTCAAAATGTGTGAACTTGATCAGTGTCTTTACCTAAACTGGAATCAAAACCCGGTCGATACGATATGACAACTAGGAATGCCCAACTGGTTTTCTGTTTTTAAAATTTTTAGTTTCCGGATTTTGTAGATATTTGAAATTATGGAAACATGAGAACGAATAGTTTCGGTTTTAGTTTGGATTTGGTCTTTTAAAACATATTTGTAGGATTTGTAATGAAATTCAGGTTTTCATAAAATGATTTTCATTTCTGTTATGGCTATGGTTCTTCCGGATATAAAATAAGAAAACAAAATCTGACATAATACCTTTGCATTCGATTTGGAACGGATTTTTTTGGGTATGTTGTCTGTTCAATTTGGATTGGTTAAATTAGATTAGACATCCTTAATGAAAACTACTGGGCAGAAACATTAAAGACTTTCTCTTTGATGGCTATGTAATTTGCAGGATAGAGGATGCGATTGAAATATTAGAGCAGGTCCTGAAGTTGAGAGAGGAGAAGCTCGGGACTGCGAATCCGGATTTTGAGGACGAGAAGAAGCGTTTGGCCGAGCTTTTGAAGGAAGCTGGGCGGTCACGGAACTACAAAGCCAAGTCGCTCCAGAATCTGATTGATCCAAATGCAAGACCTCCCAAGAAAGAGTCTTCTGCTAAGAAATGGCCCAGCCTCGGTTTCAAGTTCTGAGAAAAGAGTAATATTAATCATATATAATAAATCAATCCACATATATATATATATATATTCAATATTATATTTTATTATAATTGTTATTTTTTTTATCTGATCTATTTTCTGTATCATAAATCTGAGGTTGATGAAATTAATTTCATGTATAGTGTTATTATTTGAGTTTGGTGAAATACTACTGCCGAGGTGGTGTGCCTGTTTGTTTGAGTTTGAGAATTTATTTAATTCAATCACTTTTTTACTTCGATAATTATATGTTTTTTTTCATGAATGTTTGTGCTAACTTGTGTGATTATACACTCCTTGCGATTCGTGTAGAAGTATACTTGCAAGTCTTTTCCCTTTTACTTTTACAACAAATTTGATTTTTGATACACACCAATTGAAACTTAATATGGTATTCGGATTACGACGGTCCACCAAAACCCACATACTGTAAAAAAAAAAAAAACAGAGAGGCTTTACAAGATATTTGTATATCCAAAAGCTAATTCATGGTAATTTAGCAGTTAAATGATTTTTTTTTTCCTGTAAATTAAGAAAATTTGATTCGAGTTTCTTTAATTTGGTTTGCAAAATGGAAAAATGTTTTAGTTGACAAAAATATATGACTTTGCTACAAACTCCAAAATTTATCCCTCTAAATTAAATTAAGGGAAAATTAGAAAAAAAGATTAGTTTATTTTTCTAATTGTCCATCTATACCTTATCTATTTAGGATTGGTGGAATAAGTTTTATAATAATCAACAACCCACTATACCCTTAATTATAAATAAAAATGAAATAACAAAATTATAAATTTTAATCATATTTCATATTCTAAACCTCTTATTCATATAGAGTTTTTCATTACAAAAATAAAAATAAAAATATATTATACAACCTATCAAAATAAAAATAAAAATTTTTAAAACCTATTTTTCTCTTTTTCCTTGCCGATGCCTTTTTAAATATTAATGAACAAAAATCTAAAAAAATAAGTTATCTAGAGTACATTTTGGACAAAACATTTATATATAACCTACTACACCTATTTAAAAATAAATACAGTATATATTACAAAAAATATATCTTTAAATTTATGTTCTATATGTTACAAAATAAAGTAATATTTTAACGTTGGATACATTTAAACCCACTTTTTTACATTGATTTGAAAGTATGACATATATATATATTTGCTTTATTTTTATTTTTTACATACATAATATATATTTTGAAGAATATTTCATATACAAAATATTTTGTTTAAATATATATGTTTTTTGTATATATAATGTATTTATTTAAAAAGGGTGTAGTAGATTCAAAAATGTTAAAAAATATATTCGATTTACATAAAATAGATTTACTTTCCTTATTTGTAGATTCGGTTACTAGTTTTAAAGAAATCTAATTTTGTAGAATATTGAGTAAATCGTAGACAAACTTTGGAATACGTATTCTAAATTTCGTAGAATATAGAGAATTTGCAGAATACGAGTTTCAAATTTTGTAAAACATGTATTCTAAAATTTTAGAACAAATATGTGTTCTAAATTTTTCGGGTAGACAATCTAAATTCCCTCCTAAAACTCCAATATCACAATGGTTCTCCACAAACTTTTGCCCTAGTGCCAAACCCTCACAAAATGATATTTTCCTCCGAATAGAACATGTCCTCATAAATGTTGATTTTGACCGTTTATTATCAAACCGATACCAAGCCACCTAAACCCAATACCAAATCGAACTAAAACCCGACCCAACCCATAAATAACCGACCCAATTACTTCTTCTTTCTCACCCGTTAAAAATTCTTCTTCCTATCTCTAATTTTTCTGTCAATCAAACAAAAACACACCAGTTCTTCATCTTCTCTATTTCACAGTATGGTAATATGTGGTAAATCTCTAACATCTCATGTAAACTAAAATTAATCAACTCACTCTCCTCCTCCTCCAATTATGTCCATATCACTCTATGATCCAAAAAACACGAAATAATTCTCAGGAAAATTTGATCAGTCAATTGATTCAATGGAGATGAAATTAGAGTAATATCTCATAGGGGAAGTAAAGTTTGGCAGAAGGATAAAGCTTTAATCGGCGTTTTGTTGATAGAAAAATCTAGCGACAAATGACTTAGAAGGGATAATGGCGGCAGATTGATGATGGTTTTGACCCAAACCTTCAACGACAGAAGGTCCGTGATATTGAAAATGGCGAGATTGATGAATGAAAGAGGAGGAGGAGGAGGGGTTAGCTTGAGCTTGGAGTTTCGAAAGTGAAGTTTGAATAAGCCCCAACATCGACCATAGAATCTGATTTTTCTCCCGTTAAAGCCATCGGAGAATTGAATCAATCTCGACCATCAGATTATTCTGTTTCTGTGTTTCTTGCGGCGGCGGTGGTGAAGACAAAGATGAATTTGGATTAATTAGTCTGATCGGATCTCCATTGGATAAGAAATCGAGGCTCCGGTGACTCGAATGGTTCTTTAAGCTTCTGACTCCACACTTCACGTAGCGATTACCGACTGTAGCAGTTTTGAAATTAAGCAAAAATGGAGACGAAGAAGACGATGACGATGAAGAAGATGAGCGAAATTGAGGCAGGGAGAGTGAAGTTGCGATGGTTGCATTCGACGGAGAAATAGCCGCCATTATTCAATCAAGAAATAGCCACACAAACACCACCGGTTCCACCAAATGAATCAGTTAACAACGCCGACGAGGAGATTAAGGTGATGAATCCACCGGCGGCGATGAATAATCTCTGTGGAAACGACAACAACGAGGAGACGGAGAAAACAGAGAGCATCGTTCGCGGAGTTTAGGCCGTTTAAGCTTTGGTTTCCATGGCTTGTTCCAGCTATCATGGTGGCTAATTGCTCAGCTAGGTTTCTTGGGAGATTTGCTTTTCAGCCTATGAAAGAGAATCATCTTCTGGGTCCTTCTTCTTTGACGTGGGTAACCTTAAAGATCTCAACTTTGATTAGAGAAGATACCACTTATTAATTGAGATTCGTGTTTTCTGAGTTTGAAATGTGCAATTTTGTTGTTTGTGATTATTAGGTTTATTAAAATGGTGATGGATTCTTTAAAAGTCCAGTACTTTGTACAATTTCAATTGACTTTCGATGTTCAGTTGCTGCACAGAGTCGACGGAATCTCACCGGAGAATAAGTTCTTCAGAAACGTTATGATCTAGGGTGAAGAAGAAAGTTTGTAAATTGGTCGGGTCATGGTTTATGGTATATAATTGGGTTTAATTCGGTTTAAAACCAATTATCTGGTTAATAATGATTTTGAGGATACAGCAAACCCGAGTCTAATCCGGATTTATGGGGTGTAAAGTCTGGAACTTTGTTTTTGGATGGACTGGGGTTTAAAATTTTCAATTCGGGGGAAAATAAGATTTTGTACTAGGGTAAAAGTTTGTGGGGAATGGTTGTGATATGGAAGTTTTCGTGGGGATATAGATCGTCTACCTTCAGAACATGTACAATGCGTAGACTACGTATTCTAAAGGTTTTAGAACAGACAAAAAAATTAGAAAACGAATTCTACACTTTTCGGAAGATCTAAAAACCTATTTATATGCGACCAAATCAAAAAAAATGTTTTCACTATATCTTCTTTAAACATGTCTTGTGGTTTTTTCCTTTTAAAATTGTCAAAATTTTGATATAGGAGTAGATTTGTCCAAAATGACAATTTAGAAATTAAGGTGTATATGGACAAAACTTTTTTTAGAACTCTTTTATTTTCAATGGTCCCTTAATTTAAACTAGGAAAAATCCCATAAAAAACATTCAAGTTGTGAATAACTCCCAAATTAAACTTTCAACTTTTTTTGTTCCCAGTTAAAACCTTGAACTATTGAATTTTCCCAGAAAAAACCTTCAACTCTTAATACTTGTGCCCGAAGTTAAGTTGACTAACGGTCAACAATGAACAGTAACGTTGACCGTTAGTCAACTTTTTTTTTTTTTTTTACACCTTATCTTTTGATTGATTAGTTAAGTAGGGTACAAATATTTAACTAGCCATGACAGTGGTAATACATAGGTCGTAAACAAATTTTGAGTGAAGCGGGTTATGCAGATGCGGGTTGTGGAGAAGGCATTGCGGGTGCGGGTCGCGATATCTGAAAAAGAGGGTTATATAGCCCGCATAACTAATTTTAAAAAAAAATTTGGCCAAAGTCAACCAAAAACATTAAAATCCAGTCCAAATCTTATTTTTATGTTTTTATTTAATATAATAAAATAGAAAAAAAAAACTTAATTTTTTTGTAGTTTTCTTTCTCCAATAAAGTGAGAACTTTAACTAAATTTGCAGCATAAGTCTATTAGATAGAAAATTCTTATTTATATTAATTTTTTTTTTAATTATGTTTTGACTCTAATAACGGATAACCCGCTTCACTGAAAATTTGTTTACGACCTAAATATTTGTAGCGGATAACCCGTCATGGCTAGCTAAATATTTATATAACCCTCTTTCAGATATCGCGATCCGCACCCGCAATGTCTTCTCCACAACCCGCACCCGCATAACCCGCTTCACTCAAAATTTGTTTACGACCTATGTTTTACCACCATCATGGCTAGCTAAATATTTTTACCCTACTTATACTAATCAATCAAAATGATAAGTTGTTAAAAAAAAAAAAGGTTGACTAACGGTCAAAGTTACTGTTCATCGTTGACCGTTAGTCAACTTAACCTCGGGCACAAATACTAAGAGTTGAATGTTTTTTCTGGGAAAATTTAATAGTTCAAGGTTTTAACTAAGAACAAAAAAAGTTGAAAGTTTAAGTTGAGAATCATTTACAACTTGGAGATTTTTTTATGAGATTTTCTCTTTAAACTATTGCACATAAATTTTCATCGGGAATTTTTCATCTAAGTAGTAAACTTTTAACAAGAATCTAATCTGAAAACAAATCTTGTGTATAAAAAATTAACAATGGAAGCATCATAGACGAACATAAATTTTTTATTTTATATAAAAACACTCATCATTTTTGCAAAACCCTCTCTTTTTTAGAACGTATAATCTTACATTTCTTGTTTTTGGTAATTGAGGTTTTTAATTCGATTGAAATTTTCTGCCTTCAAACACTATTTTGAATTTTAATTAAGTTGTTAATTACCAAAGCTTGAATAAATCACTTAGTCTCATGTGTAAATGAACAGGGAAGATCATGTAGTGCCAAATTGTAGATTTGTTTCTTGGTACCTTAGGCGAGCTTTATAGGTGTTTGAGTCTGACCCTACGAAAGCCCGAGCAATAGGTAAGAGAGCACTTTCTACATTGGTTCCTAAACGCTAGGTAGTGTGGCTAGAAGGTGTAAAGATTTTAGAAACATGCTATTTTACTACCCGACCCCTAAACAAGGCTCCCACGTATTAGACTTGTTCACATTTGAATATCTTTGTTCATGCTAATCTATCTAGCATGCAAGAAAACACAAGACATATGAAGATAAACCCTTTAAATAACAGTTTTTATCCCAGTTTGCTTGCAAGACAATTGTCACAAACAAAACATAAGTACTAAGGCCGTCTTAAACCAAAATAGGACCTCATGCAAAAAAAAAAATCTTAAAGATCCTTAAGTAATTTATTTTTTAGATCTGGGCCCTATTGTCACAATACATTTTGGAAAATATGATGGATCCATGGCCCACGTCCCTCTCGTCCTACCCTTTCAGCCGGGACTGAAAAGTACTCAAAGTGACTTGGCCAAAACATTTTGTTCCAAACTTAATTGATAAAAAGTTGAAGGATGTTTTGCAAGGTTCTCTTTAAAAAGATTTTGGGTTAATTCGAAAAACAGGTTTATTCCAACCTCCTCTAATCCTGACTCTAGATAATATTATAGGTTGAAAGCTTTGTAATTTTTGTTTACTAAAACTAGAGTAGAAAACGATATAAATTTACTTACCTTTAGAAATTTCTGTTTGTTTTATGATGTATATAGATGAATAGATGCCCTGGACGTTTAAATGTGTGTTGGTAGATGTCCTTTTACATCATTCTTAGAGGTCTATTCTATCAAATTATGTTGCGTATGTGAATGTAGCTAGGTGTCTTGTGTTTTCTTGCATGGAAATAAACAGAGATCATATACAATTTCATACACATGTAGCTGGCTTTTTGTTTGTTGCATGGATATAGACATACATCCATTCACATTTCCTAGTATAAACGTTGGAGTCTACTTAACCATTATGTGGAGTTAATTATGTCCTAGTGACCTATTCTTCTTAATCGTGAAGTTGTTAGAGCATGTCTATTGGGAGTTTCTAGATGAGAAACACCTTATTAAAATAATCAAAAAATTTTAAAAAGGAGGAGAGATATGAGAATCGTTTCTCGTCCGAGAAACGTCTCTAGAACAAATGTTATTCTTCTATGCCAAAACCCTTAATTTTACCTTTAAATTGTATACTAGAGGTTCGGTTCGGATAAAAGTGGGCATGACAAAGAGAACAACAAGTAGTTTGCCTCTGAGTGAGATTTGTCTAAATGAGTGTTTCGTATCAAACGCAGAACGTTCTATCAAACCTAACGAAGCTCGTCTTGTAGTGCTTAGAAATCGGATATAAATTTACACCTGCTGATTTCTTCTTTTACAATAGTAAGATCTAAAAAACAGTTGAATAAAGTCAGATTTGAAAAGAAAAACTCACAAAATTAAAGTTTCATTGTGTTTTTTTTTTATATCTCAAAATCAAAATTATTATTGATATATATGTGCCTAAGAATTGCATTGTAATAAGCTCACAAATAAATGCACAATGAGAAAAAGCCAAAGGAAATTTACTAGTATAAAAATTTTTAATGACACGGAATACATTTTTTCTTTTGTCGTTTTATAATAAAAATGAACAAATGCGGGACGGTTACATTCAGAGCTTTCATAATTATAACTAGCTTTGAACCTGCTGGCAATTATATAATTAAAAAGTTAAGATCAACTAAATTTTTTTGTTAACATTAGAACTGAATCATTAAAATTGTACTGAAAAAAAAAACAATTCTCTAGTGTCTAGTCTAAAGTACATAGCAACTCTTTCACCACCAGTCCACCGATATGTTACAAGTTGGTTAGAAAATTATAAACTCCCTTTGTACTATATTAACTATTAAGTGATGTTTTTAAGAAATGTCTTCTTCTATTTGATATTTTCAATTTTGATGTGAAATTAATCTTTATTTTTTCACAATTTGTATTCTATTTATTTGTTTAATTATTAGTTGATTTTTTTTAGGTAGACGATAAAATTTTTTAATTAAAAACGCAAAAATTAATAATTTCCTTATCTATATGTAATTACAATTTTAATTTTCTTAAAGTGAATTAAATGAATAATTACCAATACATTTTTCCTTATATATATAAGTCTCATAAATATGTGTTTTAATTCAATACCTCCAAAATTAGTTTTAAAAATTAATAACGAGAGTCACTAAATTACTTACTTTTCTTTCACACGGTGCATGCATTGTATTCACACCTATCTGTATCATTTGCATGTCATATCATAGCATTTGTATCTCTATGATCCCTCTTTATATAAACACCACCCAATCGACCAACCTTCTTCTCTAGTTTTTATTAAGCTAAAATGGTTTCTCAAATCATTTAATCAATTATATTTCTTCTTCTTCTTCATCATCACCAGTTACACTCAAAATTATGGTGTTTGCACATCTTAACCTTCTTCGGAAGATTGTCGGGATAATAGGTTAGTCATATCTACAAGTTATTTAAAATATCATGTATTTTATTTTTCTTAACTTGGGATGATCTTGTTTGCAGGAAACATCATCGCTCTATGTCTGTTCTTGTCACCTACGTAAGTACTCGGTACATAATTAAAATAAAATTCTAGATACATTTATAAAAATTAAGCAATAAAAGATACATGAAAGGGAGATTCATAAAATGCCTAATTGAGTTTCTTAAAGAAACCCAAAATTGTTTCATAGATTTATGACATGGTTCCTCTTTAAAGATCTGGAATTTTTTTTTCTTTCATCACTGAAGCCTTCAAGTTTTTTTTGAGTAATCACAATTTTTAAGTTGATACTTTTCTCATAGTATAGCGTTTCCTATTACATTAATGTAATAATTATAAAAGTTAATTTATATACTAGATTTTCTTCCAAAACAAGAGAAAAGTTAAAAGTATTTATCATTAATAATAAAATAAAAATAATTAATGTCTCATTGCATCAGGCCAACATTTGTCCGGATAGTGAAAAAGAAGTCAGTGGAGGAGTATTCACCAATACCTTATTTAGCGACTCTCATAAACTGTTTGGTTTGGGTTCTTTACGGGCTCCCTGCGGTGCACCCGGACAGTACATTGGTCGTTACAATCAACGGCACAGGGATCTTGATCGAAATCGTCTTCCTTACCATCTTTTTCGTTTATTGTGGCCGTCAAAAACAGCGGTTGGTAATAACCGCTGTTTTAGCCGGTGAAACCGTGTTTATAGCTATTCTTGCGGTTTTGGTTTTTACTCTCCAACACACTACACAAAAACGTACGATGAGTGTTGGAATCGTTTGTTGCGTTTTCAATGTTATGATGTACGCTTCTCCATTATCTGTCATGGTACGTTGCACTTACATTTTAGCTTCTCTACAAATTTTAATGACTATTAAAGTTATTGTTTCCTTCCTCTGTAACTTTTTTTCTTCCTTATTTTTATTGGTTGATTTTTAGTGAACCTTGTATTTATTTATTTTTGACTAAATTATGGTAGATTCCAAAAAAATCAATTAACCTTTTATTTTTGGTTGGCAAAATAATTATATGAAGAAAATGGTAATAAAAACAAAAAGTGTGGAGTTCATGCCGTTTTGGCTATCGGTAGCTGGGTTTCTCAATGCAGGCGTTTGGACAATCTATGCACTCATACCTTTCGACCCTTTCATGGCTGTGAGTTTTATTCTTCCTCTCTCTTTCATCCATATTTCATGTTTCACCCATAAAACTAATATTTAATATTTAGAAATGTATATACTCAAATACAGAATTTTCATAAATAAAAATGAAAGAAATCTGTATAAGGTCGTAAATTTTAAATCTTTTTTTTTTTTTTAATTTTTATGAAGAAAAGAGTTTTACTATTGTTTTATGATAATGGACATTTGCAGATACCAAATGGGATTGGATGTTTATTTGGATTGGCGCAGTTAATATTATACGGTGCATACTATAAATCTACCAAAAAGATAATGGCGGAAAGACAAAAACAACCTGGTTACATTGGTTTATCAACTACCGTAACTCATACCGAATCTGAGATAATCGAAAATTTCAACCAACAACTTAATGGTGTTTGATACTTTTTTTGGCTTTCTCATGTTGTTCACTTCCTTATTATCAGACTTTAATATGAAGAAGATGATTTTTTTTTAATAATTTTTAATTCAAATTTTATTCTTCGTAAAGTAATTTTGATGTTTGTTATTTAATGGGAGCAATAGACACTTTTCAAAGTATTGGGGCATAATGTAACAACTTTTTATAAAGGAGGGTTTAAATAAAAATTAATCAATCGTCGTCTTCAGTCATCGTCCATTGCTCACTCAAGGAGTCATGTTTTTGAAACCAAACAGCGAAAACGCGATTCTGTTCTCGGAGATGGCGGAGAAGAAGAGATGGATTGCGATGTATACTAAGCACATCAAGCAGAAGCGAAAGATCTATCACGATGGCTTCCTGGATATATGTATCACCAGACGAAAGGTTTTTCTTCAGTCTTCGCTTGCGATTATTCGTATAAATCAACTAGATTATCCGGATTTGGTGGAATGAGATTGCTGCTTGTTTGATTTCGTGAAGAAATCTGTGCGCTATCTCGAAATTTTCTCGTTCCGAGATGGTTTTGAGGTCATTTCTGTGGATTTGGCTAGTAAATTGTGATTGTTGATTAGTGAAGAAAATGACACATCTACACTTTACGAAAATGATGCTTTGATTTGGTTTCCATGTTTGATTGATTTATCGAATATGAGCTTCTGTGGAGCTTTGTACATTTAGATTATGGATTCTGGAAGATTTTTAAGAACAAAATTCTGAAATTAAGTTGAGTGATTTAAGCAGATCTGAAGCTTACACAGGATCTTATGGCTGGTTTACAGTAACAATTGTAGACCAGTAACGTTGAACACATTGATATTTGGATTAAACTTCATTTCACAAAGGAACTCCTAAACAATAGCTTCTTTTTTTTAAATTGATTCACTACATCAATTGGTAGATTTGTTATGTGAATGTTGTGCCTTCCAGTTTCATCATAATTAGATTTGGAATTCATTAAAAGGGGAATATCTTTCTCCTATGCTCATCTGTTTAGTAGGTCTCAGAGCTAACGTTAGTGTATTGTAAACCAGGTGATGCTTTATGATGAGACCGATAATCTACTTGAAAGCAGGATGCTAAAGGCAGGCGAAGTTGTGGACACAGGTGAAACACTCACATTTCAAGCATACCTTGTGGATATAGGTGATCTTAAGGACGGAGGTAAGGCTTTATCTGATCCAAAGGTCGAACCGTGTGATCGAGGCTCTGCGCACAAATTATTTGCAGTGCTCAGGCCAAATTTCAAGAAAAGTTCTCTTCATTGTGGTATGATGTTCTGCTATCCCAACTCTTACAATTTTCGCAGGAAAGTTTTTCCTCTTGAAAAGACTGTTATACTTATTCCCCTTTTTATTCTGGCAGATGAGAAAAAACCTAACCTTGTGAATAAAATTTCTTCAAAGAGTCTCAGCCCATCTCACAATATGATTAGAAGTGAGTTTATTTGTGTTAGTAGCTTTGGAGAACTGTAAATCCCTCTTCTACTCCTAGCTAGAACTTTTAATGCTTATTAATCTAATTTCCCTGGAGAGTGAAATTTGAGCACTGCAGGCTATTAATAATGTTTTCGTTCTACAATTTTAGTATTCAAAAAGAGAGAACTGCATAAGTATGGGGCACTGACTCCAGACACTAAGAAGTCAACAACAAAAGGTTTGATGCTTTCTTTTCCCTTTTTTGAAATGTTTTTGCAAATTATGTATTGAAGAACAGAATGTTGAACCATTTCATAGCTTAACTTTGGCATTTTGCTAAATTCAAAAATTGATGCTTCAACCATCTATAGCTGAACTGTATCCATTTAATCTGGAACATTGTAAGGTGGTTGACATATTCAAGTGTTGGTAAATATCAATGTTTTATCAATTACACCGATGGATGATACAGTGAAAATCGTGCTACGAATAAGTCCTGAAGACCTGAACTCTATTTAAATCGTTTTATAATGTTCCTTCTTGTTGAATAAGATTGACGCATTTCAAGGATCTTCTGGAGTTTGAGACACCTTTTATCTGATAACTCTAACAGGATGGAGAAAAATTAATTCTTCAGAATATGTGCTTTGTCAAAGTTCATGTTAGAGATATAATACTCTTTTCATGTTTTTTCTTTTTTGCTCTGTCTAGTATTGATAAGTAAACTTTTTGATAAAAACAACATCAATATGTATATACTTGTTGATTTTGTTCACGCTATGACTAACGGCAACAAGTATGCAGGCACTGTACCTCTTGGCTCAGCTGATAAACAAAGCAATAGCCACACCTTGATCAATTCTCCTTGTGATGGTAAGATAAGGGAAATTTACTCACCACATCTTTTTTTCCATAATTGTGGTTATTGAAAAGTTTTCTCAGCTAGGTTACAATAATTGCAAACTGTCTTTTTTTTCTTGTCTAAGATATTGAGTTTTTATTTATTTATTTATTCCAAGCAACTAATCACTAGATTTGTTTTGAAACGTAAAACTCATGTTTGTAAAGCCACATTCCTCAACATTAGAAATATTCCAATCATTCTACTGTTTGATATGGCAATAGGTTAATCTGAAATATCCTGTCCTTCTTGAAATGGTACTGTGTGAATGTGCAGGAAGGTCCAGTGCAGATTCAAGGTTAGAGAATGATAAGTTAAGCAAGGACGTTCCTCCACACAAACCTTTACGTGATGGTGGGTCAAATGTACATTTAAATGTTTGTGTTTTTCTTCAATTTGTTTCTTTATAATCTTAACTCATGAGAACATACATTAACCAAGCTTTTTCGTTTCCTTGCAGTAAATCAGATACTCTCCATTCTTCAGAGACGGATTGTTGCAGAGACATGTTCTGATAATAACCCGGAAACATCACTGCTTTTAACAAAAGTACCTCCAGAATCTGATACCAGCCAAAGCCAAAAGATGGAGTCTGTTTCAACAAAAGGTAACTCTGGAATTTTATATTTTAGACTTGTAAAGCTTAATTGAATCGAAGTAGATATAGTTAGCCATTCAGTATACAAAACTGTAGTTATAGTTATTTTGGTTATATCTAATTTTATTGTTGAAATCTAATCTCATCACTACAAAAAATTGTTCTTTTGCTTATCTGAGTTGCAGCAGCATCTAGGGAACAAGAAATGGTGCAAGAAACCTCGTCAGCCAGCACAAGATGTTGCTTAATGAGTGATCCTCCGAGTTTTGACCTTGGAATTTAAACAGCCCCCTCAAGATATCATTATACATAAATAGGTAACTCTTTTTTTTTCATTTTACCTCAACTCCTTCATGAACTATATTTTTTTTCGAAATTATAGTTTTTCACTCTAAGCTGGGTTAAAATCGAAACTAGTAAGTATATACCATGGAATACGTATGTATTTTGATGCATAAGCAGAAACTAGTAAGGAACTTTTTTTTTTTTGTGTGGGTTAAAATTTGCATGGAAGATTTTATAATTTGTTGGTGTTTATAAGGTTTTTAGCTAAAGCATTTCAGTTGGATGTGAACGTGGTTAGATTTCTCGAGGCAAGGTTTTCTTCTAATTATGATCGTCATTATTAGTAAGTTTAAGAATGACGGGAATTGTACTAAAACATGAATAAATAATCTAAATAAAATATGTTCTATAGTGTGTGAGGACCCTTGTTCTAAAAAATCCTCGTCTATACCCGATTAGTCCCCGCTTAATCGCTAGGTCCACCCCATCCGTCTCGATTAATGACTAATTCTTTTAAAAAATCGGTCATTCGATATTTTCTCCTCCTAACCCGATTAATGTCCGCCTAACCCGATTAATATCCACCTAATTTTACATATTCCGATTATTTTTTGACTGCAAGTATAAAACAATTTATTTTTTGTTATTTAGATGTCTAGATATGTAGTTTAAAATGTAAACAATATCTTATGTTCATAATTTTAATGAAAATCATAAAATTTTAGGGTTAAAATATATTTTTATGTGTTTATGCAGCTTTGAAAACAATATTATATAAAAAAATAATCAAAATGGATTAAAATGTTTTAAAAACATAATTTAGCCCTAAAACTATTCCCCGATTAATCTCCGTTTAATTTCAGATTTTTTCGATAGGTGCTAGGCTGACCCCAAACGTTCGACTAGCGCCTAGCGATATTTTGAAAATGGGAGAACTAAAATAAAACAATTAAGATTGACTGAAACAAAAAATGATGCGTCTTTTTAATTTGATAATAAATTCAAGGTGTAAAGAAATGCATGAGACTATGTTAGTTTTTTTTTAAAAGTTATTTTATAAAAATACACCAAAACAACTTATATTTGCACCTTTTGCCAAAGTCAAAGTGAGTTTCCATAAAATAGCCACTATATGGTTTTTGGACAACTAAGTCCCTCAACCAAACCATACCTCAATCCCGTAGAGCAAGTATTTCTGATACAACTTATGAATAGTTCATTCCTAGCCTATAGCTTCCTCATCCACCTCAGACAACATCGATCTAACACAGTTATGTTCAGGTTAGTGAGCCTTGGTAAATACACCTTTAGTGCTTTGACACTAAACACATACCTATTTACTTCTTGCAATATTCAAAGACACTTGAGAATGCACAAGAATATATGCTGCAATTTGAGAAAAAAATGTAAGCTACAAGATCAATACAAAAATGCAAAAGAGAGCGCTAATATTAGAGTACCTTTGAAGGAATTTTCCCTTCTCATGATACGTCATCCAAAACCACAAAAGGGTTAGTCGCAGATGCTTTATGAAGAAATAGAACATCTAGTCACAAGATAGCAAACTTTTAAAGACAAATAGATATCTGGGAAAGAAGGAGATTGGGATACTAGAAAGACATCTCTGTCCTGACCCGCATAACATGCTACTTGATGCAAAATCTATCATGAAATCTGAAAGCAGGGAGGCATTTCTCTTCATAATTGTATTCAGTTGATCTTGGAGATATATACTAGATTAGTGAGCTAATATAGGGCTTAGTGGTTTTGTAATCTTCCAGGCACTGCGAAGCCTCAAGCTTCGGGTGTTGATGTTTTAACAAAACTTGGAAAAAGACAAATTAATAATTGGCAGTGAAAGGATATGAAAATAACATACATTTAAGTCTATTGAGTATGTTGATGGTGTCTCTTTTTGATTGCTTTACTTCTCCAACTGTTTGTCAAAGATCCTCAATCTCGGTACGAGCTCTACTTGTCATGCTCGTTGGACTACCCCTCTCAGCAGAGAATCTCACTCACCGCCACATCAAAAACAAGCTTTATATTTCTTTTACCATATAAACATGCCACCAAACTTTCTAACATGTTCACGGCTGCATTCATGGCTGTATGAGAAAAAACATATAGCTCACCCATAAGATAATAAGTATGGAAAAGGAACATGGTAAAGGTATTGGTAATTACTAATATCTGGAAACATGAGCAATATAAGCAAGAAGTGACAAGATAAAACATTTGATTCTATGCACTCTAATCATGTCTCTTTAATAGTATGATCAAATGCATTCTTCATATATCCAAATGTGCAACACTTCTTTTTACAGTGGATGTGCTGACTACACTTTCTAGCATGTTCCAAATGTCAGAGAGCTTTCAGTGTCAAATTATTTCAAACCAACAAATCATCAATCACCTAAAATGGTAAAAGAAAGAAGCATATTAAACAAAATCCTAAGAGTCTCAAATTGGATAGAATTAAAAAAAAATGGAAAACAGGAACCTAGAATAAATCAGCCTAATCTCACATTATATATATATATAACTCAAACCTCCAGCAAACTATAGGTCAGTTGGATTGTTAACAAGAGAAAATAAATAAATGTCGGGTGAAATTATAAGTGTAACATGGTAATTGGATTATATCGAGCCACCTTATCAACCTTGATGTCCTTCACCGTCAATATTGTAGTTACTCTGGAATATACCGAAGCCTAACCAAGCTTCTTAGCTCACTTTCCAGTTTGGCCAACTCTCTCTCTGCCAGTATCTTACTAAATTGTTATTAGCAAATCCATGTATTTTGTCACCAAATTATCCGCATATTTAAGCACATGCATAGAGGAAATGAGGAAAACTAGTTTCAAATCTAAGCCAAATTCCATCAAGCAATTAGTTCAAACAAGGCAACCATTACCAAGCTCCATAAAACACATGATTATCCGGATTTTAAAAATTATCTTGAACCATTTTCACAGAACCTGAACTTCAAAAAAGTGGAGTATGGAAGCTAGGCCTGGGCATTCTGGTTTCGTATTGGATTCAGTTAGGATAGGTGTCGGGTTTGGATTGGTTTCGGTTTGGGAAAAAAAAACTAAGAATTTTCAATTTGTTTAATTCTAATAAAAATTGGTTAAATATTAATAAATCTTGGTCACATTTTGTAAAACAAATAGTATAGTTTTTTTAAATATATTTTTTTCCGGATATTTAGTTTATATAGGATATTTTTGTTATTTGGTATTTTAAGGTAAAAAAGTTATAACTAATATTTTTTGGATATATTATATTAATTCAGGTTTTCGGATATACTGTTTGGTTTTTGATCAAGTTCAGGTTTGAATTTTATGACTATTTGGTTCTTTTTCGGAACCGGATTTTTCGGTTCGGTTTCGGAACCGGATTTTCCGTTCTGTTTTGGTTCAGTTTTTCGATTTTGGATTTTATGCCCAGGTCTAATGGGAGCTAAATCTAGAAATCGTACCATGTTAGATTTGATTCCTTCATCATTTTAAGGTTGTTGATCTCCACCTGAAGCATCTCGACTACCTCCCCCTTTAGCTAATCCTCTGTCTTTTCCTTTTTGATATTCATCTTGTCCAACATCGCCTGCATCTTCATCTGATCTTGGTTAAGACCAGCGACAATAATGGTAAGTTACCAAGTATTTCTCAACTGGTGTGAAATCAACTAATTTTACCTTTAGCAGAAACAACAAAAAAAAAAAGAGTGAAACTTCAGACCAACAGAGGAAAAGCGGGAGCACTACAAAGCAATAGATAGGAAAGCAAAACCAAGTTATGCTACCGCATAAGACGGGTGAAGGTATCATCACCACCCTTAACAGATGCTTCCTGCTTGTGAAGTGTCATATGAACATCATTTATTCATAAGATGGTAACATTTCCTATAATATTGCTCTAAATAATCAAGTAACATATATAAGATATACACAGGCAGATGTAAGTAACTTACAAAAGGAATGACTAAGTGATCCTTGGTCTTTTTCATCAGTAAGCAAATTCTCCTGAAAACATACACCATATCAGTAACAAGAACAAGCACCTCAAAATGCATCATTGAATACACAAACGTACAAAAACAAGAGTTAAGCAATTAAAATTATTGGTTACTATATAAAATTGTGTTTACAAATCCTAACCCTAGTGAAGCGGGCAAACACCTGAATTCACTGAATCCACAAGAGAATAAATGAACTGATTGCAAACACTCATTGGAGGTTATTACGAGACATGTTTTCAAGGTAAATGCCAGTTATAAACATTACTCTCGAAACTATGATGAAAGCTACTCATATCCAAGACACTAACAACTTGGCTTGAGGAGGCTCCCACTCCTCCTTCACATTCATCAACCTATAATAATCATCGAACAAGTCTATGAAAAAGGTGTTTAGTTTCATATTTATTGACTTGAAAATAAGAACATATGAGCATAACAGTCGATGCATGCATTCTATAACATCAGCCTTTTAAAGAAAGTAAACTGATCATTAAGGCTCCTCATAAATAACTGGTAACAACAAAACCGTTTGTTAACTATTGAACCATATATTACTAGCCTGTTATTAAGGAATAATTCTTCTCATGATAGATATTCTTCAAAGAGGGCATAACTTTCTATACCACCTTCATAAGACTTGACAAGACTCTCTCTTTCTCATCACTTGACAATAACTGAGCATGCGCAAAAAGTGGACCAAAAAGAAGGCATTACAAAAAGTAAAAACACATAATCGTAAGTCTCGAATGGAAGAAATAGTAAGTAATCACCTCTATAATGCCTTTTCTGAGTTTGGCAAGGAAATATATAGTCATGAAGTTTTTGGAGATAATCTTAGATTCCCTATATTTAGATTCCACCTCCCAGCAGATAAAGAATTTGATAAGAAATGTTTCTAAGAACTTGCAATTCAAAAGCAAAGAATGTAGGGAAGGAAAAGGGATTATAAATAGTCATTTCGTCAGAACTGTAAAGCATTCTTGCCACAGATTAATGAGAGTCCAGGGCTATCAAGGCAATTAAGTAAGTGTTAAACAACCTAGAAGATATTAGCAATCTCAGCCTAATGCATTATAATATAATAGTCTGATAACATAAGAAAGAAAAATTATGTTTACCTCATCTACGTTAGCCAGCAAGAAGAATGTGAGAAACATTTAATGTTGCGGCACTCTAATAAGCTTTACCAGATACAATTGGAATCTCTTATCTTGGGAAACTTCCATGGAAAGGTTCAGCCTTTCTTATAGCAGATAAATCATCAAGATCAAGCTTGGCAACATGTTCACTAGCCTATTAAGAAAATAGTGGATGGACTAATCAATATTTACAAAACTGTGGGAAACCAATTTTTGATAAGCAATAGAGAAATTTTTCACCTGCATGGCTTGTCCTCGGAAATTTTGAAATGGATAAATCTTGACGCAGGTAAAAGAAGTGGCATGCACTTGTATTCATGAATAATTCTTCAATAATTCATGCACTTATTACTTCTCCTGATAAATATTCTTCACAGAGGGAAAAAACAATATCACAAGCATGAATTTCTCTACCACCTTAAAAATTCACAAGGCTAAACGCTTTTTCTTTCTCATCACAAGATAATAAATGAGCATGTTGCAAAAGTGGACAGATAAGAAGGTATTTCAAAGAGTAAACCAAAAATTAAAATAAGAGTGTTTACCATGTTCCTAAGATCTTTAGGTAGTCGTGTTGCTAGAACTGCAAATCACTCTAGCCATTGAAAAATGGGAGTTCATGGCTATCAAGGCACTTAAGTAAGGCTAGAACAACCTGGATGATATGATCATTCCTAGAGGCAAAAATTCTAATAGAAAATTTTGATCAAATAGGGAAAAAGAATGGTGTTTACCTCATCTATATTATGCTCATAGCCCGCAAGAATCCCCTTCTCAAGATACTAAGGAAATCCAAAACCACAGATGCACTGATTGTGAATTCTTTCTAGACAAATAGAACATCTTTTCACCGGATACAAAACTTTTCAAAACAAATAGATATTAAAGAAAGAAGGTCTTAGTGTCTTACTACATAGAGGGATCCGCCGACAACAACTAGATACCATGAAGTCCTCTCTGCCCTGACCCAAACACTTCTTCTTCATCGTAAATAAATTACCCAAAATTCTCTTTTGTAATAACCTGGAACATTTGAAATCTTATTCTGCACTGCGACTCTTCCACTTGGCACCCAGACTATTAAAATTCTCCTTGAAGTGACAACCCGAGTTTTGCTTCTTGAGTTCGTTCCACTTCTCCTAGCACCACAAGACGTATGGTGAAGATTGTCTCTTTATTTAACTGCAATTCTTGTTCTTATTTATTCCCTTCTTTTCTTCTTCATTTTGTGCCAAAGATTGACCGAAGTAAAAGTCTGAGAAGCAAAATAAGTGTTTTCAAATCAACCACCAAATAAAATTAAATGTATCAGATATGTAGAGGAACGTAACCAAAGAAAACACAGTCAAAAGCGATCAACTAATCATTCAACTTACCAAACTAGGAATCTGAGATCTCACGGTCGTGGATGCCTTTACCAGACTGTAAAAACGTAATCGTAAAATAGGTATGAGACGTGAATATATTTTGAACCAACACGTTGAAGATTGTTGAAATAATCTAGCTGAAGGTAATTCTTCAAAAAAATTTGTGCTTCAAGAGACAATATGTCATGAAGGAGACGAAAAACCTGAACAGCTGGATAAAGTGTTGTTGAAGCCGATTCTTGCACCTGACAAGATATGTCTGCCAATCCGGAAGGGCAATTTTCATCTAAGGACTTCTAATTCTCAAAATCAGTTGCCATGAGTTTTTCTATCTATATATCACAGTCCATCAATATACTTTTCTGCAAAAAAATAGAAAAAAATCGTCAATAACTAGTACCCCTATGGAGCCATGACAATAATCAAATAGACATACTTCAAACAAAAATGTGAGAACTTTAATTCAAGTCTCTTATTTCGGTGAGAAGACATCAGACCTTTCAATTTGCAAAAGAGAAGGGATTTACATCCTGCCTTATCAAGGTCCTCTCGCTTCTAGCCATTAGGATGGGCACAAGTAACTCATGCAGAAGTTGTAAGCAGTTTTTTTTTGGAGTTGCCACATTCATTACATGTGAGAGATATCTACAAATTTTGGTGAAGTATATTTGAGCTAAACTCCAGATGAATTAGAATAGATGCAATGTAGTCTACGAAAAAATCTTTACGGGTACCTCAGCTTGGTATGTGAATAGGAAACTCCATAATATTCTGCAAATTCGCTTAACAGCCATTTCCAAGAACCATTCCGCCTTAAGTTTTGAGGGTGAAACTTTTGGGAAATTGTAGCCGCTTCTAAGAGCAAATCATATGCTAGTGTCTCCACAATAGGTGCGCTCTGTGACAGACAAAAATGCAAAACCTTAGTATCACATAATAAAATATAGATTATCTAAGGAGCAAGTTTTGAGTAAAACTCTCGGTACTCGAAAAAACTATAAAACTAAATTCTGGAACTTTTCAAACAACCACTTGCATACATATGTTGTTNATTGTTGGAGAAAGAACAGACCTTTATGTGATAGTCTTCATCAGAGATGGTTGTGCTACCGATAAAGAGCTGGAGCTTGCCAACACATTCTTGTTGACCATGGTATATTGGCTACCATCTAACAGTTCCAATCTGAACATATGTAGAGTTTTCTTCAGTTTATCTATTTACCAAACCACTATAACATTCTCAGAAGTAAAATGGAAGATATATAAGCCGGGGAGGAAAGCTAAAGGCATTTTTACCGGATTGTCAGTTCAGGATCCAATAGAAATCGTTGCTTTTCCTTGAACAGATTTCTTCTTATCTTGAACTTCCGTCAGAAGAGTGTCGCCTTCGGACTCGGGAAAGCTGAAGGAGCAAGTTTTGAGTAAAACTCTCGGTACTCGAAAAAACTATAAAACTAAATTCTGGAACTTTTCAAACAACCACTTGCATACATATGTTGTTAAAATCCATCCCAGCTCTAGAACAAACCATTTAATGATTTTTAAAGTAAAGAAAAGAAACCATAAAGAAACAATCCCCTACCCAAATGCACCAAATCCTGCATCTCTATCACTCACTATAGTTCCCATGTTTCCTTGATTACTCTCTACTCCGCAAATTTCATCTTCAATCTGCTCAATTTCTTCTTCTATTCCTAAGCTGATGTTATCTTCTTGTCCAATTTTTGTTATAGGTGAAGCACATGGTGTTCTTATATCTTCTATATCCCAATAAAACGAACCCTAAAAAAAACCAAAAATTAATTCCTAAATTTAGCTTAACATCTTAAAAAATTACTCTTCATCATTACGAAATCAGTACCTTAGAACTCAGAGTATGCGGCGGTCGTTCACTAGTTGCGAGGTTAATTCTTCAAAGCTGAATTCTTCAAAGAAAATCTCTGAAGCTCTAATTCACAATCTGTGACTCTTCCATTCACAAAATCTCGGAACTTCCATTCTCAGATTTTTATCATTCAGCATACCTCTGTTCAATTTCGAACTCGAGTTATATCCAAACACTTCTTCTTCATCATATGGTCTCCTCACAGACTCTTCTTCCTCTTCATCTTCAAGATCGTAATCAGAGAATAATTCCAATTCGTTTCCTTCTCCAGCATCCGAAACTGATTCGATACTCATGTCATCGTTGGATTCATTATCGTGAAGAGTGAGACTTCCAAGACTGTAAAAATGTAATAGTAAAATTTAAGACATAGCAAAAAACGTTATATAGACAAGAAACTATAGATATATCTACCTCAACAACACATTTGGCTGGCTCTTAAAACTCAATTCCCGTTGCAAGTTCATACACATGGTACCCACACAGTTCTTAGAGAATGAACTTTTTACTTTGTGAACCTGTTATTTCTTTGTGCAGTTTGACAATAACACTGTCTTTCATGATTTCTCAACTTGGATTCTTGCAAGACTGATAGTCCAAATTATGGCAGTACTAGCGTTTTCTCCCAAATAAGAATGAAAAATGTGGGTCAGTTTGGAGTCTTTGAATAGAATATGCCCAGTTTTCCTTTACTGCATGAAGAAAACAGCATAAGTTAGTAACTCAGAGAAAATGAGCCTTCATTACACGAACTGCAAGAGATAAAAGAAGAAGAATACAAAAACTAACATAAACATGCTGAAAAGGTAAAGATAACATGTGTTATCCCTTTGATTGACCAAAGAGAACTTGACTTTCAAGAACATAGTATAGGGTTGATCAACAATATTAATAGACCAAGAAATATACCTATAAGCTCAACGAACATATATATTAATCTCAGCTGGCATCTTGGTAAACAACTTCATCTTCACCACATAAAAATAGCATACCGAATCAGTTCCACTATCAAGCTAGATTTGAACCTAAGTCTGTTATTCAGAATATCAATAAATTACCCAAAATTTCAAACGGATCATAGGAAAATGCATAGAAACCAAATATCCCATCGTATTAACACAAAGAATCAAAGCGAGGGCATTAAGAGAAACCAATTTAGGTTTCTCACATTTCAACCAAACAATAAACCAAGCGTGAGATTAGAATAACCAGAGTGCTAATAAAAAAACTCACCTCTTATTCCCAAAGTTGTCTCTAGAAGGAAGTTGAATGGAACTGAGACTGACTAGAGACTAAGACAGAGAATAGCGCCTTCGGGAAGGAAATCGACGGAGAGGAATGCAACCTTTGATTCTTGATGTTACACATTGTCAAGTATTTCTCTGCTTTTTGGACAACCTTTAGTCATAACAGCTTCGTGGTGTATCCGCATCTTTCTCAAACAAAGAGGATGAAGAGCTTGATACTAAGATTTCTCTGCAGCTTCGTTTTAATGTCTATGAACAATGATGAATCTCTCTCCATATTCCAAGAGAAAGGGTTCTCAATAGAGGGACTGATAAGTTCCGGAGGGATCGAGTTTCTTCTAAGCTTAGACATGCTTGTATTAAACTCATCTGGAGAACATTTGAAATCTCAGAGTGCATGCTCAGAGTCCAAAGCCTATCTGAATCCAGGGATATTATGTTAGTATATTCATTGTCTAAATCTCAGAAAGAATAATTATTGCACTGGTTAAAACTTAAACGTGGAAGGATTTGCCACAGTCATTACATGTGAGAGATATCTACAAATTTTGGTGAAATATATTTGAGCTAAACTCCAGATGAATTAGAATAGATGCAATGTAGTCTAAGAAAAAATCTTTACGGGTACCTCAGCTTGGTATATGAATAGGAAACTCCATAATATTCTGCGAATTCGCTTAACAGCCATTTCCAAGAACCATTCAGCCTTATGTTTTGAGGGTGAAATTTTTGGGAACTTCTAGCCGCTTCTAATAGCAAATCATATGCTAGTGTCTCCATAACAGGTGCGCTCTGTGACAGACAAAAATGCAAAACATTAGTATCACATCATAAAACATAGATTATCTGAGGATTGTTGGAGAAAGAACAGACCTTTATGTGATAGTCTTCATCAGAGATGGTTGTGCTACCGATAAAGAGCTGGAGCTTGCCAACACATTCTTGTTTACGAAACTTATTCGATACTCATGTCATCGTTGGATTCATTATCGTGAAGAGTGGGACTTAGAAGTCTGTAAAAATGTAATCGTAAAATTTAAGACATAGCAAAAACGTTATATAGACAAAAAACTATAGATATATCTACCTCGACAACAAATTTGGCTTGCTCTTAAAACTCAATTCCCGTTGCAAGTTCATACACATGTTACCCGCACAATTCTTAGAGAAAGAACTTTTTACTTTGTGAACCTGTTATTTCTTTGTGCAGTTTGACAATAACACTGTCTTTCATGATTTCTCAACTTGGATTCTTGCAAGACTGATAGTCCAAATTATGGCAGTACTGGCGTTTTTTTTTATGTTCCAGAGATTATCCGAAACCAAAAATCTGAGGAGTAACATAAACGTTCCCAAATCAGTTGCTATATACAATTAAAATAGGCGACGTCAAAAACAAAATATAATCAAAATAGGGCAACAGAAGCAAGACATGATGCAGCCAGTAGTAATACACAGAGAAAAAGCACACCCGAAACTAGGCATGGCTGATTCTTTCTTTGTGTTTGCGTTTAAAGTGTTATATGAGTTCCGGTGTTTTGCATTTACTAGACACAAACAATCAGCATCAAACTTTGTGGCAAATATGAGATCCAATTTAAAATCTCTATTTGTTGTTTTGTTACCTATCTCTTTGGTCACTTTGTTCAGTGAAATCAAGATTTCGACTGAGTAACTATCTGCGTAGTTGCAAAGTTCTGATCATCCTCTGAAGTTCATGAATCCTCGAATTTGAATCAATAGCATCTTTGTTATTGTTATCGCCTTTGAAACTCAGCAATTTAACTCCGTTTCTCTCCTCGCGAATTGACCTAAAACTCAACTCTCAGTTATACAAATACCAGAAATATCTTAAAAATTTAATCAAATTTCAATTACCTTAACAACGGGACTTAGCCTCCGATCTTCTAGAGAAGAGTCCTCAAGATATCACGAGTATTGTTACCACAGAATTCTTTGGAATTCGTCTCCTCCACCAATCTTGTGTCTCCGGCGAACACGTTCGAGGCTCTCTCTTTAAACAAATCCTCCGTCTTCTCCTCTTTCTTCTTTATCTTCTCCAACATCGCCTCCTCCTCCACTAGATCTTTCTCCAACGCCTACGATAGATCGGCGACAACGGTGGCTCGTCGATCTAACTTTTCTGCTTCAACGCTTTTCAACTTCTTCTCAATATTTTCGCCGGTGAAGGAGATGTTAGAATCTGGGAGAGCGTCTGAGACCCTAACGGTTGAAATTCAAAATTCAAATTGATTCTTTTGTGGATATCAATCGGCTCCTGGCGACCAAACATGTACGCGAGTGATGTTATGACCGTTTGAAGAGTGTTTCCTTTTTGGTGTTATGACCGTTTGAAGAATGTTTCTTCAATTTATTAAATCAAACCAAGTTTACAAAAAACTGACACATGTCCTGCTGAAATCACACGTCGCTATCTGAGCTGGGCACATGTCATTTGTATATTCTTAATTGATCATAGAAGTTTATAACCGCAATTCATCTCGGAGAATCGCTAGTGCCTTGATATAAGGATATTGTTCTGTATCATTACACTACCAAGCAGAATCATTCCTTGGCTGCTGGTCTTTTTCGTCAATATTATTCAATTCAGAAACCAAGTTAAATGTCTTGGGAAATACATATGCCTTAGCTTTAGTTTGGAGTTGGTGTCTTATTAACTATAATAATTTTGTGGCTAATCATATATTTTTATATTACAAAAAAAGTAAATTAAATTGTATAAAATAAAAACCTGAGATCCAATTACTTATATTTTATATTACCATAATTAGTCTTATCTTATAATACCAAAATATTTAAAACAGTCATACAAAAGTATCGTGACCAAAAAATAAATAAATACAAAAGTCTTTTGCTTCTTGTGTGCGATTCCAGTATGGCCAGTTGGAAGCGATGAGCCGAATGGGACTTCTCATCATTCGTGGAGATTTAAAGGGCAGACGAAGCTCATTCGGTGTGAGATCACAAGCGACACAGGGACGTAAAACCAATCAGCTTCCTCAGGATTAAGTGTTGGAACTGGGCTGGACAAAAGAAACCATTGCATATAGATCTCAGCAGCATACATGTGGTTGAGACATCTCGGGTCTTTCTACAGTATCTTCTTGTTGTATTTGCTTGGAAGCTCGTAAACAAATACTTTCAGTCTTCTCACTTGATCGTTTTCCAACACATCACCAGCACTACGTAAACATCAGAAAAACAAACCAGACACACACTTAAAGTTCACATAATTCTGGTTAACATCAAAACAGTGAAACCAAAAGTAAATGCTATGGATAGGCAGATAATATTAACTATGTAGCTTAACTACAAATCCTGAGAAATAATGCACAAGCAAAGTAAAATAAAAGTAAGAGCTTTGGTGACAGTACCTTGACATAGAAGACTATTATTATATGAATTAAACATGAAAATATGCGAGAATTTGAAGTGAATCATTTGATTTACACTACCCACTACCCAGCACTTGAAAAGCCAACGAACAAACTCCAATATCTTTACACACAAACACATGATTTAACCTAGTCATGATTTAACAATTCCTCCAATTTTCACTTCCGCTTACCACAAGAACATGAGTGCATACACACGATTTAACATAGTCAATTCGGGAGATGCAGCAACTATCAAGCAAATTTATTAACCCCATGAACACAACGATAGGAGGATGAAGTATATGAACAGATCTGGAACAAAAGATCTATATAGCCATAGACAAAGAGAGAAATAGAGCAAAGAGACAAAGAGATAGAACCAATGAGAGACCTAATTAGCTAAATCGTGACGAATTCAAAGAGACAGAGAACGTACCTACTGGATCTGAGTGTGGAGTTGTCGTGACTCGTGAGGAAGAGAAATGTATGAACCCATCAACTAAATCTATTACTCTGTACTCACAAAACCCATCAACTATAACCCAAAAAGAACCAGATTTCATATGCACCAGATTTCGCATGAGAAAGAGAGAAAGAGGAAGAAGAGACATATGAACTACCTGCCGCACCTGAATCAGAACCGGAGAGAGGCATGCTGCGGCGGCGGCGGTCAGGAACAGAGAGCTACGGCGGCGACGTCAGGAACAGAGAGAGGCATGCTGAGGCGGTGGCGGTTGGGACCGGAGAGGCTGATGTCGAAGAGGAAGAGCAGCCGTGTTTTTTTTTTGCTAAGTGTGAAGAGATAAGGGTTTTGATGTTAGAAGAGGAATAGCCTTTTATTAGGCCGAACCAATTTTTAGTTTTGGGCCCAAAAATTTAACCAGGAAATCCAGAATTTTGTGGAGTCAGCAAAAACTTAACTATATGATTTAAGATTTTTGGCAAAAACTTCTTTAATTTAATCTTATTAATATAGTTTATTAATATTAATTTATATAATTTATAAACATTAATCCCTTGATATTAAAATAAAATTTAACAAAATAAAATAATTTTATTGTCAAAAACAAATACTATTTAATTTCATGATATTTTACAATGTGATATTATTATATTAAAACATGATAAATGATTGTAGAATTTCTATTTTTCCATCTTATGCTTTCAATGTAATGTGAAAAGTAAGGTGGGACTTCTTTATTGGACGATCCATATGAGGCTCTCTACTTTTCCTTAAATGACTCAACCCAAATTTAGAATAAAAAATTATTTATTTATTTATATTTATTTTCATCATCACAATTTCATAAAATACATTTTTATATAAGTGTTAATTAGTTTTAAAATATATAATAAGTTGTATAAGTTCGTGAAATATTTATAGAATACAATTATTAGAATACGATCACAAGATACAAATACATTTAAACTATATTATTGTTAAATTATTGAATAATAATGTGACTATCATTATTACTTTAATGTAGGGAGAAAATAAAAATATGAAATATGTTGTAAGTTTAATATCAAATTGTTTTACATATGCGGGATGTGCAAACGACAACTACATACATCAATAATTTCGATATATATTTAACTATATAGTATTGCATAACTTACTACATTTGTTAAAACTCACGCAATGCGTGAGACCTCACCTAGTTTAAAATATTTTAAAGTTGTAGTCAAATTTTCAGCAAAACTTTATAATAAAAGTATATAGTAAAAGTCCCTATCAATCGGTCTCTAATTAAAATATATACGTATTTTAGAAATTCTCTAGTGTTTTTTGGTGTGTTTTTTAAATCATTTCAGATTATAATAATGAAGGACACACATTTGGATGCAAGAAGGAAAACGATGATGCAGAACAAGTTTGAGTGCCTCAAAGATCGACTCAGTTAGGATATCAATCCCATTGATTCCGTTAATCATAAATCTATGTTTATTCCTTGTATATTGCATTCGTATAAATTCATATTAGGAAACTAGATTGTATTTTAGTGATATATAATGTAAGGCTTTGGCCATGGAAATACATAAGACATGGTATCAGTGCTAGAAAATTTTTAATCAAACAAAAAACAAACACACAAAAGCGAGTCGATCCCTTTCCAATGACGACCCTGACCGAAACGAACACCGACCAATCCAGCACATAGAGGAAAATCTCTCCATTTGATCTAACGGCACCAGACAACCCCGAAGAGAAAAACTCCAAGCCACTGCTTAATGGACAAAACTACGATAAATGAGCCTGCGCATTCAAAAATGCGTTATGCTCACGGAAGAAGTTTGGTTTCCTTAATAGAACCATTACGAAACTGGCGACAGACTCTCCTGATTTTGAAGATTGGGAACCAGTCAATGCTCTTCTTATGTTCTGGATCAAGATGACCATTGATCCATCACCTTCTCCTAAAATCAATCAATCAACCGAACTCCCTTCATCAAGTAACTCTGATTCCAACGAACACTAGGATGTGGTCATCGCCAGAAAAAACCTTACGTCAAACTTCAAGGCTATGTCGCCAAAGCTATTCAAACGGCATCCTCATAATATTCCTCTATTGCCTAGACATCTTTATATCCTATTACTGACTATGTGAGTTGTGATCGCTACTCAGCTACCCATAAAGCCTTCCATGCTGCTGTTCTTCGTGAATTTGAATGAACCTCTTACAAGCGAGCTATCCAACGTGATGTGTGGTCACAAGCAATGTGGTCTGAGATAGAAGCACACGAAATCAATCATACCTAGGATATCTAAACTCTTCCTCCATGCAAAAAGGCAATTGGCAATAAATGGGTCTACAAAGTAAAATTTTGATATGATGGAACAGTGGAACGATATAAGACCCAATTAGTGGCTCTTGGTAATCGTCAGGTGGAAAGCGAAGACTATGGTGACACATTTGCACCAGTGGCAAAGATGGGGACTGTCCGTTTGTTTCTCCAACATGCAAGTGGCAGAAAGTGGCAAGTACATTAAATGGATGTACATAATGCGTCTTACATGATGATCTCGAGGAAGAAATGTATATGAAGCTTCCACAATGTCTTAAGATGGATGATCATGGTAAAGTCTGTCTGCTCCACAAATCTCTTTATGGCTTAAAGCAAGCCGAACGATGATGGATTGGCAAATTATCGAATGCTTTGGTTTAATATGGTTTCACACAATATCGGTCTTATTATTCGTTGTTCACGATCAACAAGGATGGCAAATACTTATCGATTCTGGTTTATGTAGATGATCTCATCATCACAGAAAATTGAGAAGCGGTGATATCAGATTTCAATGCATATTTGTTTGTGTGTTTCCATATGAAGGATCTAGGCTACTTGAAATATTTTCTGGGAATTAAAGTGGCACGACACTCGTCTGGTTTTTTTCTTGTGTCAAAGCAAATACGCGTTAGATATCATCAGCGAGGTTGGTCTACTTGACGCAAACCTGCACCCTTTCCATTATATCAGAACCAGAAGCTAGCACTCTCGACATCTCCTGTGCTACCGGATCCCGAACCTTACCGTAGATTATAATGTAAGGCTTTGGCCATGGAAATACATAAGAAATCCTCTGCAACTCTGTGACACTCGTATGAAGGTCTTTCACTTGGACTTAGCTTCAGAACTCTTCATGAAAATTATAGGACATTAAGTTAGTTTTTCAACGGAGGTGATTTCATGTCAATCCAAGCTACATTGCAAATGTTATGGCCGATTAAATGGCATACATATACATATATGTGTGTGTGTGCGCGCGCGTCTGTGCTCTTGAAATTCCAAGTAATTAGACAATATGGTTGGGGAACACCACCTATGGATTGGCTAATATGTAATGATGCATCATATAATATCTTTACAAAACAAGTTATTTCATATTGGATTTTAAGAAAGTTCATAAGAAAGCCCATATTTTGGGGATCTGGACATAAGAAAGTCCAGAAATTTGATTAGAATAGAACCCAGCCAAAGCAAATTACAAATCAAAAGGGTTTCTTCATTGCAAACGATAGGAACCAAATGCATGGAACAATTAAGGAAACCTAGGTAGGTGCAAACTTGTAAATCGAGAGAGATAACGTAGGCGGAAACACAAAGGAGAGGATATAGCGAAAGGACCTCAAAAATCGGTAGAGAGACTCAAATCTTAACGAATCGAAGCAAAACGAAGAAGTCAACAGTTGTTCGTTCACCCAATGCTCGGGGGAAGAGAAGAAGCCTAAAGTCGACGTCATTTTGGATCGGACACAAAAGTTAGATTTTACTAAAAATGTGAGACATGTGTCACTTCTTAGTGTGATGACGTGGCGTCTTTTAAAGAGACTTATTCTACTTTTATTTATAAGATTCCAAAACGAGTCTTGGTACTTGGAGTTCAATTTCAAATTGGAGCTTTTTATTTAAATTTCTGATATTGACTTCAAATTGAAATGTTTTGTTAAAACGATATCGTTCTATTTTAACGGGTTTAATAGACGTGTTATACTTGTACTTGAGATATTGTTGACTAACGATGAGGTTAAAATGGTTTTAGTCAATGCAAAGGATGAGTTTTTAGTCTAATTAAATAGATAGGAATTTTTGTTAGCTAAAATGAATAAACAACTTTTTGTTATTTTTCCTACCCTAAAATTGTTCGCAAATAGGTTAATTATGAATCCACAAATTGCAATTAATCTACTTTCCTATTTTTAATAATACAACACAGGTGTTCAATATGGAAATATCAAACTGAACAAAACCGAATTATACCAATATGGATGGTTTTTGGTTATAATATACCAACCGTATCAGTATAGTTTTAGAGAAACCAATTTATACGGATATGGTTTAGTTTTTAAAAGGAATAAACCGAATAAACTGATAAAAACTAAGTTTACTTCTTTATAAATAAATAATATTACAAAAATAGGTAACCTCATCACAGAAAATCACAAAATAATTTATTTAAATTATGAGAATAAAGAGAAAAAGCGAAAAATAAAAATGTTTTGAATCAAATTTTTGACAATAAAATTTTTTACCTTTTAATATTTATAATCTCAGTTTTTTCTAATATCATATTAACTAAAATAATATTAATCTAATATTTTATATTAACCTTAATAATATCAATTAAAAACAATGTGTGCACCTTATACTCTAACTCTGAACTTTTTCCCTTGGTGTTATTTTCTACTTTAGTGTTAAATTTAATATGGCCTCAATTCAGAAGCATTGTAATCATCTCTAAACGCATTTATTTACTGAAGTGATAATGTCTCTGATTCCAATAATGTGTGGAAGATACATAATTACATAATTAACATAATTTTTATTTTTAGTATGTTATACATGAGTATATATCTATCTAACAATACAACAAAAACACATGCACGACACTATTAATAGGTATTTCATATCTATAATTTTTTGTAATTTATATTTAGTCGTTACAATTTTACTTTTATTATATATCACCATTTTTTACTATAGAAATCTTAATATATATTCATCTTGTAATTTTTTATTAAGTTATCTTTACTCAGTTATTTTTTTAGCTTTTGTAGTCGAAATATTTTTTAATCAAAATTTTGACAAAAAAATTTACTTTTTAAGATTTTTTAATCAAACCCAATATAGTCTTTCTTTAGAGGACAACTAACATTGTTCAAATTAGTTAACTTAGGTTTAAATTAATTTTAGTTATTTTAGTATACAATTAAAAAATCATATGATATTGTGCTTAAATTTTTAATTAAAATAACCTATATGATACTATAAATTGTTTAATGATATATATCTGTGTAAAGGGTAACTCATTAATTTGATAGCAAAAAAAAATTAATAAGTTACATTACGGTTGTGCAAGTTTGAAACAAATTTATAGAGCTCAATTGTGTGAATCACGTCCCTTGATTAATAATCATGCATATTTTGAATGAGATCTAGCTATTGCAACGAATAATAATCAACATATTGGGAAATGGAAGCCACTAAAAGTCTAAAACAATCCCATGATTAGTATTTTGCTTGGTTGTTGCTGCTCGTGATTTCGTGTATCTCCTCATTCCTTTTATTTTGAGATAGAGAGATAAAAGATAATGATACTAACCAAATCATATATTGACCTTTGCAAAGTGACAACCATATAACTCTTAAGTGAAGTTTAATTGAATGACTTGATCTTGAAACAGAGAACACAAAGCCAAATTATATGTTCTTTAGGTCACTGGAAAAACATATAATATATATTGGATAAAAATTGTTTTAGATCGTGAAGTAAAGACAATGTCCTGGCTTTTGCTTCGTTAGAAACTACTCTTTTCTCATTGCTAACTTAGAATCCATAACCTGAAAATCAACAGAGAATATTTTATCCTAAGTTGCAGAATTCACCGATGATTCAAGAAGAAGAACTAAGACAAACCTGAATTGTCCATAAGGTTTCCAGAAGGAGCTGCTGATTCAAGCTCCTTGATCTCCACAACAACACAATCAAACATCAAGAATGTCTTTGCCACAAATGAAGCATGCTCTAAGCAACACCTCACAACCTTTAATACGAAAATACTCGGTTAGCACGTGAAACAGAAGATTTCAATCTACCAAAAAAGTAAGGTACTTTGCTCACTTTGGTTGGGTCAATGATTCCTGCAGCCATTATATCTTCGTATTTTCCAGCGTTGTAACCGTGATTTGATTCGTTCTCAATAGCCATGAAATAATCATCTTAGGGTGATCCTTTTGTCAACGGATGCTCCTACTACACTCATAGTCTCTTGGCGATTAACTTCAATGGGTAGCTCAATGCTTTCTTAACAATGTTAGCTCCAACATGGAGGTTAAGATGATCTGTAAAATGGCATTATTACCCACAAACTCATCATTTATGTTTTTTATATCTGTTGTGTACCTCTTCTGGACTAACATTTTCTTCATCGTTTGCTAGTCTCTTTAATGGCATCCACTTTTGACGCAAGTGTTAGCAGAGTGCATCCTCCTCCAACAACAATACCTTCTTCCACATCCGCCTAATTTAAAGGTTGGACAGATTAGTATCTACCATATGAATGAAAGATTTCAAGACTCTTTGCTTAAAGATGATATTACCTTTGTAGCATTAAGAGCATCTTCAACTCTCAATTTCTTCTCCTTAAACTCTGTCTCGGTTTTTGTTCCAACCTAAAAGAGTATAAAACGTTAGGATCATTATTACTTCTTATAATTATGTTTTTTTGCATCAAGCCATCAATAACTTATTATCTCACCTGAATTACAACAATATCACCTAATAGTTTAGCGATCTGCAATGTGGGATCGCTAACCTGATGTGGCAATCTCAGAAGAGCTTTAAAAAAAGCTGACGTGGATGGCTTGAGAAGCCATAATATCTTCTTTTTATATATAGTAATTTATTAGTTTTAGATTTCAGTTATTCGTGTGAGACCTAAAAAAATTGAAGAAAATTTGGCTTATGAGGACAGTCTAGATGGAGAGAGAACTGTGCTATTATATATTTAGATTCTAATAATTAATTATGCACTCGGTTTATTATCTTGTGAACCGGCTGAGTAATTAGCTTTTACTTTATGCCTCTTTATATTGTACGTCTGCAGCTTAAGAGAAGGCAATCAATAAAAATATTCTTCTTCTCTCTTACAGACTCTTGTTACGACTCCATCGTTTACAAGTTATCACCACACGAGCCCAAGATCTTCGAGTGGATCTTTCTATCCTTCGATCATCTTCTAGACTTGTGGTATCCTTTTTCTTCGAATTCAAAGAAAATTGATTGAGACTTATATAGCTTCTCCTGTCTCATTTGTATCAGAGCACTCACGATTCTCGGACCAAAGAAATCATGGCAGACACTACTCATTCCAGACCATGGCTTAACAAATTGATGAGCAAAAGCAAGCTATAGAGGAGCAGAAACAGGCTTCCAAATCTCTCAGCTCACAACTTGAAGGTTTGGTGAAATAACATGCGAGTCTAGAGGAGACCATTTCGAAATTTATGTCGCATACCTTGGCTCAACTCAATCGAACACCGGAATCAAGCCAACCCGCCTCACCCACCGCTTCTGCCGTCATCACATCGTCCTCTAAAACCCAACCACACCCAACCCTCTCGATCTTCCCCGATTAGTTCACGATCCCACATATAGATTATCACGTGAGGACAAACCAACGCCTTTGCTGCCTAATGGAATGTCTACACGGCTGGCGAAGATTGGCTTCATTGGTTGCCTTGAAGCAAGCTGGTGATTCTGTTGAGGTTTGTGAAATATTGAACTGAAAGGGATACTTCATTGATTCAACAACAATGGCATTAAGTAGCCTTACAGGGAAAGAAACAGAACAACGGAAACAAAACTAAAAATAAGGAAACAGACCCCACTACAAACTAGCTTAATCCCATGTCTCTTCTACATAATCTCCTAAAGAACCGGAAATGTATTGACTATGAAAAACAACCAATGACTTATTTAAATTAAGACAGCAACTCCAACACACCCTCTCTTAAGCTAATTCCTCTGAATTCAGCTTACTTCCGATAGATTAACCATCCCAAGCAATGCCCGTAACTTCTCGAACTGTTCCAGCTTCAACGGTTTGGTAAAGATGTATGCGACTTGATTCTCTGTTGCACAATACTCTAATTTGACAGTTTCATCATTCACCAAGTCTCTGAGATAGTGAAACCTCACTTCAATGTGCTTACTCTTTCCATGAAGAACTGGATGTTTGGACAACTGAATCGTCGAACTGTTGTCGCATTGAATCACCGTTTTCTTCAACTCCAATCTTCTCCAATACTCTACGAAGCCACACACACTGAGTCGCACAAAACGATGCAGCTATATATTCTGCCTCGGTGGTATAGAGTGCGACAACGGGTTGCTTCTTCGATGCCCAAGAAATCGCACCCGAAGCCATCGAAAACACACAGCCTGTTGTGCTCCTCCGATCATCCAAGTCGCCGACGTAATCACTGTCTGTAAAAGCCATAAGCTTTGGACTACTGCTTTCTCCTCTCTTGTAAAGAATTCCAAGCTCCATGGTTCTTTTTAAGTACCTTAGAATTCTTTTTGCTGCAGCCCAATGAGAGACTCTCGGACTAGACATGTATCTACTTATCAAACAAACTCCAAACAAAAAATTTGGTCTTCTTACCGTAAGGTACATGAGACTCCCGACCAATTGTTTGAACATGGTTGCATCCACCTTTTCACCATTCTCATCCTTTGTGAGTTTCGTTCCCGGTATAATTGGATTTTTAACAGCATTACTGTCCTCTATTCGGAACATTTTGCAACACTTCACGAGCATATCTCTTTTGGCAAATAAAAATCCCAGCATCACTCTGTTTCACTTCCACCCCAAGAAAGTGCTTCATTTTACCCAAATCAGACATTTCAAATTCAAGCATCATTGACTCCTTGAACTCGTCACACATAGCTCTGCCATTCCCAGTAAATATTAAATCATCAACATACGAACTGACAATGATAATATTACCTCCTTTTTTCTTAGTAAACAGAGTATGTTCACTTGAGCACCTCTCAAACTCCTCTTTTATAAAGTATCCTTCGATCCGACTATACCAAGCTCTCGGAGCTTGTTTGAGCCCATACAAGGCCTTCCTCAACTTGTACACCTCTTCTTCTCCTTTTATTATCAAACCTTCTGGTTGTCTTACATATACATCTTCCTTCAAGTCTCCATGTAGAAATGCGCTCTTGACGTCCAATTGAAAAATCTCCCAATTCAAATGCGCTGCCACCGCAAGAATGGTCTGAATTGTGTCAAGTCGCGCGACTGGAGCGAAGACTTTAGTATAGTTTATGCCATAACATTAGGTGTACCTTTTCGCTACTAACCTCGCCTTGTGTTTATCGACTTCTCCATCTTCATTCAGCTTTGTCTTATACACCCATTTTACTCCAATTGGTGAGAAACCTTCAGGTAAGGTAGTCAGTTCCCATGTATTGTTTCTCTCGATTGATTCAATCTCACGTTTCATTGCTTCTTTCCACACATCAACTTTCACTGCTTCATCGAATCTAACAGGATCACTCTCTGTCATCATCATCAACAACATGACAAAAAGATTTTCTTCCAACTCTTCTTCTTCTTCCGTATCATAATCAGTTAAGTATCCTGGCTTTCTTCTTGTGCATGGTCCAGCAACCGCAACTACTCCTCTCTCAGCTGATGATGACGATGAGATTGAATCTGGCGACACCGGAGCTGGGCTAATCGGTGTCATCGTCGGTGTCGATCTGCCACTCGACGCAGGAGATTGAGGCGGAGGCAAATTACCATTTGTAGGAGTGGGACTCGTCTCTTCTTCCTCTTCTGCATTATGATCTGGTTCATCTCCACAATCAAGCAATTTTTCTTCTACTACACCAGCTTGATCCCAATCCCAGTTTTTGCTCTCATCAAACACAACATCTTTGCTTACCACAATAATTTTTGTAACCGGATCATATAGCCTCCATGCTTTCGATTCCTCACTGACTCCTAGAAAGACACACTTCTTGCTTTTGTCATCTAGCTTTCTTCTCTTCTGATCCGGTATGTGCATATATCTTATGCACCCAAAAACACGAAAGTACTCCACCACATGTTTTGAACCACTCCAAGCTTCTTCAGGTGTCATGTCTTCTACTATTGTTGTTGGAGATCGATTCTGGATATGCACACTCCATTTTGTAGCTTTAGACCAAAAAACGTTTAGAACTTGTTTTTCACTCAGCATCGATCGAACGGCATTCATGATTGTTCTGTTCTTTCTCTCAGCCACCCCGTTCTGTTGTGGTGTAAAAGCTGCAGTCAATTGCCGAATGATACCATTAGATTTACAGAATTCTCCAAATTCATTTGATGTAAACTCTCCTCCTCGATCTGTCCTTAGACACGCTATGGACCCATTAATTTCCTTTTCCACATTTGCTTTGAAGATCTTGAAAGTGGCGAATGCTTCAGACTTTTCATGGAGGAAGTAGACCCACATTTTTTGAGTGAAATCATCAATTAAGCTCAGTATATACCTCTTCCCACTGTGCGAAATTGGAGTGATAGGACCACAAATATCCGAATGCACGAGTTGAAGCTGTCTCGATGCTCTCCAGGAACTCTTCTTCGCCATCGCCTCTCTGTGTTGTTTTCCCGTCAAGCAGACAGAGCATATCTCCTTCGTGGGCTTTAGGTTGGGCAGCCCAATAACCATCTCCTTATTGGCAAGTAATTTCAGCCCATCTTGATTTAAATTCCCAAACCTACAATGCCACAAACTCATCTCTTTGTTGATTACTTCTTCTGTTTGCAGACATATCGAAGTCTTCTGGAGTTTGGAGGCAAGAAGAAAGAACATCCTGTTTCCACTCATGGTGGTCTCCATGATCACACCTTCGCTGGGATGATAGACCTTACAAGTTCCATCGCGAATAAGAATTGCTAAGCCCCTCTCTTGTAGTTATCCAAGACTTAGCAAATTGTTTTTGAGCTCTGGAACATAATAAACTTCAGGTATAACTCGGATGATACCATTAACTTGCACTTTCACACTTCTTTTTCCCACTACCGACATTCTCATGTCGTTTCCAAGTTTCACAGATCGATTGATTCCCTCTTCCAGATCAGGAAACCACTCTTTACAACCAGTCATATGGTTGCTGCATCCTGAGTCAAGAACCAAACTTCCTCTCTCTTTGTTTGATGTTCCTCCACATAAGACATAAGAATTAATTCTTCTTCATCTTCTAGCTCAGCATAATTTGCTTTCTTCTCCCATTCAGGACACTCATATTGGAAGTGCCCTAATTTGTGACATTTGTAACACTCAACAATGGCACGATCAACAGCACTACTTCCTCTTCCTCTACCGCGAACTCCTCGGAACGCTCCCCGACCTCTTCCTCTACTAGGTCTTTCATCTTCAGACACTTTCAATGCATGCTCTTCTTTCAAATGTCCATTCAATCTCTGCTCATGGACAAGTAAACTCTCGTGCAGCTCATCGATACTCATCCTGCTCAGATCATTCGATTCCTCAATCGAACACACCAAATAGTTGAATCTTGGAGTCAAGGATCTGAGAATCTTGCTCACAATCATGCTTTGCTCCATCGATTCACCATTCACTTTCATCTTGTTTACTATCGTAAAGGTTCTTCCCAAGAAGGTGTCGATCTTCTCTCCCTCGTTCATGGCCAGCAATTAAAACTCTCTTCTCAATGCTTGTAATTGTGCCCTTTTCACCTTTGTAGAACCTTGATGTTTCTTTTCCATAGATTCCCAAATCGCCTTAGAGGTGCTTTTGTCAAGAATAGTTTACAGGATCTCTCTATCAATGGACTGGAACAAGAAATTCTTGACCTTCAAATCCTTAAGCTTCGCCTCGTGGACAGATTTCTTCTGCGCCTCACTTGCAGGTGATGTTCCAACTGCCATCATCAGAATTCCTTCCTCCACCAGACTCCACAACTCTCTACTTCTGAAAAAGTTCTCCATCGTCATTGACCAGAAATCATAATAGCCATCAACTAATTTCTGGTTGCACAAACTTCTCAGATTTCTCAGACATCTTTTGTATCTCTCTCGATCACTTTCGCACACAGGTTTTGTTTTCTTCTCTCTCTTCTCTTTGGAATAGCTCTGATACCAAATGTGAAATATTGAACTGAAAGTGATACTTCATTGATTCAACAACTATGGCATTAAGTAGCCTTACAGGGAAACAAACAGAACAACGGAAACAAAACTAAAAATAAGGAAACAGACCCCACTACAAACTAGCTCAATCCCATGACTCTTCTACATGATCTCCTAAAGAACCGGTCATGTATTAACTGTGAAAAACAACCAATGACTTATTCAAATTAAGACAACAACTCCAGCAAGGTTTACCTGGATTAATTCGTATGTGCTCTTACCAGGCTGTCTTTACCAACATCATATGCACTTAGCATTTTTCTGGCAAACATGAGTCCACATCTAGCTCTATATTTAAGGCAATTACCCGCCAAAACGATCTCCGAAGCAGCCCACTATGCCAAATTAGATGAGACTTACATTCTTCACACACCACCCAAACAAAATCCTAGTTACACACCATTGTTACCCACACCAACTTCAAACCGAAACCTCTACCAAAATTCAACACGTCCAGACCTAGCTCGAGAGAATAAGCTAGCACAAAAAGTTTCTTTTAAGGAGATGCAAGAAAGGAAAAGCAAAGGATTGTGTATGATTTATGGAGAACAGTTCACTCCGGGTCACCACTTGAAACATAAGAAAGTTCAGTTATTCTATATGGAAGGGGAAGTGGAGGAAGTTGAAGAATCAGAACTCGAGGAAGAAAGCGAGGAAACATGATGGTAAGTTCCCCACTATCTCAGTTCACGCTTTGAACGGTTCCACTGCGTTCGATTGTATGCGTGAGGTAAGTCAAAGTGACAAGAGAAAGCTGAACAAACAAATGGAAGAGAGTTATAAAGAAGAAGAATATTTTAGATGATGTTTGGCTTTCCAATCACATGTAAAGCTTTTATCTCTTCCTTATTCTGATTCAGAGGTTTATGCTCTACACTTAACTGTTGAGCGATTTTCTTTTCTTTCTCTAGATTCTTTTTCTCATCTCCTTCAAAGTACGCTTTGGCTTTCTCCTTATCATCATTGGTAGATTCTCTAACCTATTTCAGATTCTTCTCACTCTCATGTGATTTTTCTCTCTTTCTCTTTTGTATCCTCATTGATCACCAGTTTGTTTTGTGTGATTCCTGAAATCACATCCTTAATTAATCCGACCTTTGATTTTCTTTTATTGTTTTCAGAACCTCTCTGGTTCTCTTCCTTTTCACTGACTTAGACTTCGCAGCTTTAGTCTCCTCTTTCATCTTTTGATTTTCTTCAGGTTTGGAGCACTCTAACATTCTGAATCTCCTTTTGTAAGGCAGTAGGTTTCTTGAGGTTGAGTTTTTATCTTGTTCAGCTTGTAGGTTCCCCACCTTCGATTTTCCCATTTAGTGCCATCATTGTTGCTTCATCACTTGTAGACCATTAGAGATGAAAACCTTTCTTGATCATTTCCACTTCAGCAATTTTCTTTCCATCTTGGTCATGGATGATGCAGCTACCCTGCTTGAAGGTAACTTCATATCCATGTTCAATCATTTGAGAAACACTCAATAGATTTTTGATAATATTTGGAACCAGAAGGACATCTCAGATCATCTTTTTGCCCTTCTACATGTATAGGAACATTCAAGCTGGTTTTCAAATTAGTGAACAGTTTCTCATCTGAAGTCATGTGGTTAGTACAACCACTATCAATGAGCTAAATGTTTTCTCCAGTTTATTCTTGACCTTCTTGCCGTGCAATGAACATGTGGTAGTTCTCTTCTTCATCATCGTCTTGTTGAGTGACTTGAGCTTGTTCAGTATTCCCGCTCTTACAATCTGTTGAAATGTGACCAAGTTTGCCACAAGTGAAACAATTTCTTTTATCTTTGTTTCTGTTGAAGTATGGTCTGGGGTTTCCATTCTTGAAATAACAAAAATCTTCATTGGGATTTTCCCTCTTGCAGAAGCCACACCACCTTTTCCCTCGATAGCTTGACTGACCTGAGCTTGTCTTCCTATTGTCATCAGCACCAAGATTTTTGAAGCGAGCATGAAAGGCACCTTCAGTCTCTTCTTCCTCCTCAGGGAAGAACTTCTTCTCATGAGCCTCCAAAGATCCAGCTCAGTGTAAGTAACAGTCTTCAAGTCTTTTATTTTTTCCATTAATGAAGATAGAGATGCATAGCTTTTAGGCATAGAGGCTAGCATCTTAACAATTAAATAGAAGTTTGTTATGCCTTCTCCTAAGGCTCTCACTTGGTTAGCTACAGCCTGAATCCTATCAGAATATGACTTAACCTTTTCCCCTTCCTTCATTTTTCAGATTTTCAAAATATCTTCTTAATATTTTACAGTCTAACCATTTTGACCTTTTCATTACCTTGATAAGATTGTTCCAGAAGTTCCCAGGCTTGATTTGCGGTGATTGCAGAGAGGATTTTGTCAAAGACAGTGTTAGCCACAACATGTTGAATGATCTGGAGTGCAGCAGTGTCTTTGGTTGAGAGACCGCCAGGTTGCCATCTCCAACCCTTTGTCGGCTCTAGAAATTTTTGGTGATTGAGATGCTGGATCCGGAAGTCCATTTTTGACAGCTTCCCAAAGCTCCTTGTTCATCAGAGTGGTTCTCATCCTTGTTGCCTAGAACTCGTAGTTCTGTCCATCAAAGACAGCAACAAGTTGTGAAGACTGAAGATTTATTGCCATTGTGAGTGCTCGTCCCTTTCCTTCTTGATTTCTACTTATCTTTCATTTTTCTTCTTTTCTTTTCTTAAATGATATCTTACTCTTCCAGGCCACTAGAATCTAGAAGCTCTGATACCATGTTGAAATTATCATTCAATTTCATGTTTGTCTTCTTTCTTTTTTTCAGTCTTTTCTCTCTTTTGTTAAAACATAGAAATCGATTTTCTTAAAACTCTTTTTCATTCATACTTTTTCACACATGTTACAACATGTTACACACTCATACTTATAGTATATTTCTTACACACACCCACCCTTACTTTCTTACCTTACCTCTAGATACTAGGTTCACTTACACAAGCAATCCACTCGAGCTTAGGCTCTAACCACTCCTAACAACTCTTAAGTACTCTAGTTTAACCAAGGTTTTCAACCACTTCCTTGGCTAAACTAAGTTAACGAACACAATCTTATATTTGGGCCTAACTTCACTAATGACCCAAAGAACACTAAAACACAAACATTAAGTGGGCTTATCTATAGACCATTACTCTTCTAATGTGTGACTTTAGTCACACGACAAAAAAACAGCTCCTTCACTTCTTTCTCGTGGACTTGCCTTTTATTGTTCTTCATCATTAATGAGGCTTTGTCTCCTTTGTACCTTCTTTGTTCTTCTTCTTTGTGACTTATCTTAGTTTCTTCTTTTGCAGGGGCAATCAAAGGAGTCAATCTCAACACAACAGAGGACGCAAATGCTCAGATGCATGGTTACTTGTTACTAGATCATCTTTCAAGCTTTCTGCTCTTACTCCCTGATAAAGTCTTAAAGAAGTTACTTTGTTGGGACCAGAAGCGCTCTTGATGATTCCAAGATTATATCGTTTGGAAATTTCAAGAACTACGCTTTTTCGTTAAGCTACTGAGATATCGGAGTTATTACCTTTGGTATTCATCGATTCATTCCTGATACATGGTCTACTTATAAGCTACTAAATGCTTAGTGTGCATTGAGGTCTCTAGGATCATGAAGTAATGCCTTTGTTTATCTGTTTATTACATGGCTTTTTTCTTAGACCCTTCTATGGTGGCAAGAAATTTATAGTTTATGATACTAAACATGGCGTCAGGACATTGATTTATTGGTGTGACACTACAAGAAAACCTGTGAATTGTGGCAGCGACACCGTTTTCGTCGCTAAATTTTGTGACATGTGTAGGACTGCTTTGCGACCACTTACCGACTACGGTAAAAACAGAGGTAAATCGGTCGCACATTTACGACCAAAAAAAGTAGTCGGAAAATCGTCGTATATTAACAACTGTTTTGATACATATTTACGATCGGACAGGATTGGTCGCAAAACGATTGCAATTAGCGACATATTAACAACTAATATCGATACTAGGTTTAGTCGCAAAAGTGATCACTAATTTCCTATGTATTTGCAAATATAAAGATTCGTTATGAATCGGTCGCAAAATACCGGTAGAAAAAACGTTGGAAACGTGCAATTTATTATGTACACCAAATTTTTACGACGCCCTACAATGATCATAAAGTAATCGTAAAATAATAGCAAAAGAGAGGCGAATTTGTGATGTTTTTTTTGGGGTCGTTAAAGAGTCACAAAATTTTCTTATATATACCACGCATCGTCCATCACCTGCATTTCTTTGAAGAGTTGAAAAAAATGGAAAATAGAAAGAAAACAAATCGAGAGCTTGAAAACAAAAAGTGGAATTATACATCACGAGAGTGGATGTATGATATAATTGATTATGTGAAAAATAATATCTCAAAAGAATTCTCGGCGGGGGTGGATCAGTTCATTCAATTTGCATGTTGTCAGCCAATAGCTCTGCGCAGTGGAAGTAGGTTTTATTATCCTTTCACAAAATGTCAGAACCTAAATTTTTTGGCCGAAGATACTGTTTCGAAGCATCTGCATAGCAAAAGTTTTATGCCACATTATTATATTTGACATTTTATGTTAGTCATGATTATGGCAGTGCAGATAATGCTAGTGGTAGTTAAGCAGTAGATCATGATGATGGGGATGTATATGCTGGGATGGTGAATGATGTATTTGCAACTCCATCATTTAATGTGAAAATGATGATGTTAGTGGATATCATGTTCATGAAGAATTGAATCATGAGGCAAAAATTTTTTTATGACATGTTAGATGCTGCTAATACTCCACTTTATGTTGGTTGTCGTGAAGGTCAATCGAAGTTATCACTAGCTGCTCGGTTCATGGACTCATGGGCGGAATTATTTACAGAATTTTTACCATAGGGTAATCAGCCAACAAGTTCATATTACAATAATAATTTTTGATGTGAAAGCTAGGATTTTCGTACTATATATATGATGTATGTATAAACAATTGTATGCTTTTTTGGAAAAAAGATGAGAATTTGAAGAATTGCAAATTCTTCGCAAAACCAAGATAAAAGACTAGTGGTTGACGAACAAGAATACCGTTCAGCCGTATGTGTTATTTACCTACTGCAGATAGATTGAAGAGAATGTACCAATCAGAGAAGACCGCATCAGCGATAAGATGGAATAATGAGCATGAGTCACGAGATGGAGTAATGTGTCATCCATCTGATGCGGCAGAGTAAAAGAATTTTCAAATGTTGCATCCTTCATTTGCAAAAGAAAGGAGAAATTGATACGAATATCATGAGAAGCAAGGACGATCAAGAGGATGCATTGCTTGTACCCGTTGGACCAGTGACTAGAGCTAAGGCCAAGAAGATTAAGGAGGCACTTAACGGGCTTATACAAGAGCTTTTGGACAAAGAGAGCATTCAGAATTCTTTTAGAGAGGATGTCCATCAAGTCTAGCCTATTTTGAACCTAATTCAAGTCCAAGAAAACTCAAATTAAATGTCTCATTTTTGTGGATAAGGAAGATGACGAAAATGAAGGCCAAGAGTCACTTTGGAGTAAGGGAGAACACCAAAAGTTGAATTCTCATTTCTATCTTTATTACTTTTAGTTTTCAAGAGAATTAAATTTCTATCTTTCTTTCAAGTTTTCTTGTCCTTTATATTCATGTAATCTCCATTGGAGAACACATGGTTTTTTATCAAACTTCTTTTCTTTGAGAGTGATTCTTATTTGTTCCTTGTGAACACAACCGATTGTTTGGTGTGTCATATCTAAAAATTACAAACACAATCCGACTTGGTGCATCATATCCAGGTGATCAGTCCGACTTGGTGTATCATATCCAAGGGACTGGTAAACCAAGAGCCTTCTGCAACTCTTGTGCGACCTTTCGCTCCACCATCCTTGTTCGTCGAGGCTTCATCGTCCATCGTCCATCGTCCTAAGGAATATCCATCTACCAACTTTCAGAGTGAAGTATCCCTGGGAGAAATCGTATCAAAGCACATTCTTAAGTTTGGTATTCTATCAATTTTTTCATCTTCTCATCTTTTCATCTTTTCATCTTCTTCTATCTTTTTTTAATTATATTTTCGTTAAGCATATAACCAAAAAGAGATCAAAACCACACAAAAAAAAAGAAAGAAGAACAAAAAAACAAAAATTAAAAGCGACCGCATATTTGTTTCAGCTACAACAAATTTGTTTTAGTCACCCCATATTTGTTTTAATCAACGCAGATTTCTTTTGTCAACCGTAGATTTGTTTCAGTCACCACAAATTTGTTTCCAATTTTTCCTACAGCACCAAAACAACCAATCCCAGTTTTCTGAAACGATCATTTTGATCCCCACGGGAACAAAAGAAATTTTTGTGATTTTTGGGTTGAGCATTGGGTTTGATTGGTTCATGTTCTATAAGAACCTTTGAGAATCACTTGTGTGAGGCACATTTTCAGAGTTTTTAAAAGCAAACACTTGAGTGAAACACTGGAGAGTAAACACAAGTGAGAACCTTTTCTACACACTCGTTTGGTGAATTTTGCAGGTGTAACTATGTCTAAAAACGGAGGAAACAACAACCGTGAAGGAGAAAAAAAAACAACTTCCTAATCTCCAAATGGAAGCCTTATTGGGAGAAATGCGATGGTTGATGAGAGATGAGATGGATGAAGTACGTGAAAAGATGGATCGGGTGCAAGAGGAGGTTCAACAGAGGCTACCGCCAAATTTGCCTAATCCACCGAGTTGAAATGTAAACAAGAACCGGGCACCAAGAGATGATGAGGCGGAGAACTATTACAGTCATGATAGTCACTCATCACAGGGAAACCGAAGGAGACCTAAACGTGTTCAGGAAGGCAGATGGCAAAACAATGACAGCTTGGGAAATTTTAAGCTTAAAATTCCACCATTCTATGGGAAAAATGAACCATACGTCTACTTAAAGTGAGAGAAGAAGGTAGAACTCGCTTTTAACTTCCAGCACTGTTTGGAGATCAACAAGGTAAGAGCAGCGACCATTCAGTTTAATGAGTATGCACTCAGCTAGTGGGATCAGTTAGTAACCTCATGAAGGCGCAATGAAGAATATCCAATAGAGACTTGGGAAGAAATGAAAGATGTCTTGAAAAAGAAATGAATCCGGTTGCGTTTGCTAGTGTTGGTAGCCAAAATCCCGGTACGATCCCAATCGCAGACGCGGTTTTTGGATCGAAGCGTTTGATTATGCCGGATGTTAAGACTATGGGCTTCCAACTCAAAATCAATTGACAATGAGTGGAGTGGCCCATATATCTTATATATAAGTCAGGATCTCTTCCAACTTTCGATGTGGGATATTAATCCCTAATACGCCCCCTCGAGATGATGGCTCATTTGGCCATTAATCTTGATACGATTGGGCTAGGATCGATGACATTCGGGGCTGATCGATAATTGGACAAACTTTGGGTCGGATCGGGTTGGACTGTATGGATCGGGCTTTGATACCATGTTAAGACTATGGGCTTCCAACTCAAAACTAATTGGCAATGAGTGGAGTGGTCCATATATCTTATATACTAGTCAGGATCCCTTCCAATTTTCGATGTGGGATATTAATCCATAATACGCCCCCTCGAGATGATGACTCTTTTGGCCATTAATCTCGATATGTTTGGGCTTGGATCGACGACATTCAGGCTTGGTCGATGATTGGACCAACTTCGGGTCAGATCGGGTTGGACTGTGTGGATCATACTTTGATAACATATTAGACTATGGGCTTCCAACTCAAAACCAGCAATAAATGGAGTGGTACATATATCTTCTATATTAGTCAGGATCCTTTCCAACTTCCAATATAGGATATTAATCCCTAATACCGGAGACTTTAAAACTGTAACGGTGAAGTCTTTTGTAATTCAATATGTTCCAATTTGCGTCCAAGTTAACTACTAAATAATAAAGTCGTAATTACATATAAATATAGTTTTCACGAAATTCTCTTATTTAACGATGGCAGGAAAGTTGTCTTAAAATAAATTTGGGAATTTCCAAATATCGAAAGACATTTATATAAATTTATTATGAAGCTAAATATAGATAAAGCAAAGGAGCTAGTCTTTAGCATGTCCTACGAGTACGGTTGACCATAATAACCACAAATCTCGTCTACATATATTCCAAAGTTTCACCAACACAAACGTAGTAGAAGAAGTTAACTTACGAGAGATAGATATACGTTACTTTTATAGAAAGACACATACATACATAGATAAAGAAGGGGAATGGCAGGACCAGGACAAGCGGCGAAGCAGTCGAGTGAAGTGTTGGGCCAGCGGAAGTCGTTAGGGATATGTCCGGTGAGAGCGGCAGCGGTTGGACTGGTGATAATCGGTGGACTTGGCTACATGGTTTTGTACAGCAAGAAGAAGCCTGAAGCTTCAGCAGGTGATGTTGCTAAAGTTATGTCAGGCGTCGCTGGGACTACTGAGAGCACTCGTCCTCGTAATTGAGCTTCGTAACTTTAATTTTTCATATATTTCACTTTCAAACCAAGGGATTGTTATCTTTGTGGTTGATATATATATATATAGAGTTGAATTCTCTAAACATTTCAAACATTTGTTATATTGGGAATCTGTAGGTGACTTAATCTTACTCTAGGCTTTGATGTTAAAAGTTTAAAACCTTCAAATTCGGTTATACGATATTACAAAATCTTTACGGGGTGTAACAACAAAGTAGCGACGGATTTCATAAATATGTAAGTAAATCCGTCGCTACAATCTGTTGCAAATTGATAGTTTTCTTGTTGGATCCAAAATATCTCACTAGGCTGTGTATTCATATCTTCGTTACTCTGCCATTAGCTCTTAACCAACTTTCCAATATGGGTTCATAGCGCAAGTAAACCACTAAATCTTGAATGATTTTTATTTCCAAGGTGTCGTAACTCCAGCAATTAAAAAAAAAATCTAATTGTTTTTAATATGCATAATTAGTTTCTTAATCGTTTTCATTCATTTAAAACATAGAGGTTCTTTTGTTGTCTCACAAAACTGATTATATTAGTTAAAATACATGTGCTACGCTGCCGGGTATTTTCTTTAACATTTTGGTTAAATATAAGTATAAGTAGTAATGTTAAGGGAAATACCCTATATTAGCACTCTAATTAGATTATTTTCCTAATCTATCACACCCTTCCTAATTTTCCATTATTAACATTCATTAAACAATCAAATGACTATCTTACTCTTGTTTTATAAACACAATTCTTCGACAAACAATAAAAAATCCCTTAGCTCCTAATTGGCCAATTCTTTTAGCTTGCGACATTCCTCTTCTCCGACGTTCTTCTCCGACTCCGGCGATGTCTCCATCTTCGTTTTCTTTTGTCACCGACATTGATCCTGCGATGTCTTCGGCGAGGTTTGGTGAGGTCTCCATCTTCTGCACTCTGTAGTTGAAAAGCGATTCAAACGAGGTCTTTGTTTTCCAATCCTTTTTCTCCGTCGAGTTCTTCATCTCTTGCTTCTTGTTCTTGTTTTGAACGGTTAGTCTCCTTTCATCTTTCTCTGTGTGTCATTCTCAGTTTCTATATGATTTGATTAGTTTCGATTTTGACATTGGGGAGCGAAGTATCGAACTAAGTAGATATCACTTGTTTTTTCATTACAAATGTTAGCGAATGTTTAGTCAATGTTTAATCATTGTTAGTCTCCTCTTAATCAGTGTTTTCTACTCCTTCAAGCTGTGAATTTGATTAGGAGAATCGTGTGTTGTTATTTCTTGAGCATTTGGTTCCTATGCTATGAAACAATTTTGATTTATGTTTTCTATTTTGCCATCGACTCAGATTGAATATGGTAGAGTTATACTCAGTTTGTGGGAAGTGTTTACAAGTTGATAAAGGATATTGGGTTTTTGAAATTGATTCAAATAGAGGTGGATCGCTTTGCGACATACATGATGATATCACATTGAATTGTTTAGCTGAGATGTTAGTTGAGGATTTTGGACTTGCTTGTTTAGCGAAAGATATAACACTTAGTTATGAACTTCCTCAACGAATGAAAAGTTTGGTAGAAACTTCTCCACCGATCTATATACGGAATGATCGTCAATTGAATATGTTTATGAAGAAGATTCAAAAGGATTCAGACCTGATTCGATTGTTTGTAACGGTTAGTGATTATGTTTTCTTTACCGCTTTAGTAATTTCCTTGATTGACTCACACTTTATTTATTTTAGGTTCCCAATAACCAGATTGTTTTTGACAAAACAGAGAGCAACCTTTAATCCAACATAATAGAGAACACTCGATTTTTGCAGCAATTGAGTGGCGATTCATCCTTTGTTGCATCCGTTCATAAAGTGATTGAGGTAAAATATTTTATTTTATACAAATTAAGATACTATGAGTTTTTTTTTAAGGTGAGTGTGATAGATATAGATATTGTGACTATTGTAAATGAGATGGTGTGTCTAAGATAGATAGTATTGTGAAAGTGAAGGTGATAGATATAGATATGGTGAGTATTGTGAATGAGATGATAAATAAGGTGATAAGTATAGATATTGTGAGTCAGGAAGGCATTCCTAACATATGTTTTCACATTTGTGTGTCTGTTTTAGGAGTATAATCGACCAAGTGGAAGTGGCATGTCAGTTTTCGCACAACATAATGATACATCCTCAACTGCTGAAAAAGGGATTCTTGCATATCATCCAGATCCAGTATCTATAGGCTGTTCACAACACACTCAAGGATGTGATGATATATATGAGGGCAGATATTTCACGAACAAAGAAGAGTTGATGATGACTATGAGAAAATGGGCACTTAAGTGGAAGTTTGAGTTCAAGTAATTGTGGTAAGACACAACAAGATTGATATTGGGATGTATCGATGCAAAATGCAGCTAGAAGATGCGTGCAACAAAGCTCAAGTCATCTAATTTCTTTGTGGTGAGGAAGTATATGCATGAACATACTTGTGATACAACACATAGGAATGCAAATCATAGGCAAGCAACTGCAAAACTGTTAGGTACTTATATTTGCAGCCACTATGGAGAAAAGAAGGCTGGTCTCAAGACTAAACAGATTGTTGAGAAAGTTCGATTAGATCATGGTGTCCATATAAATTACAAAAAAGCTTGGAGAGCAAAAGAAGAAGCTCAAATTTTGGTTAGAGGCACTCCTGAGGACAGTTACAGCAAACTAGCAAAGTGGTTGTACATGGCTAATGAAAAAAATCCAGGATCAGTGTTTAATCTTGAGTTAGATCCTCATAATAGATTCAAATACGTTTTTATTGCATTTGGCCCGACAATCAGAGGTTTTGCTTTGATGAGGAGAGTGATTGATGTTGATGGTACCTTCCTAAAGGGAAAATTCAAGGGAACGTTGTTAGTAGCTACAACACAGGATGGAGATTATCACTTATATCCGATAGCCTTTGCTATTGTTGATTCTGAAAATGACAAGTCATGGAATTTGTTTTTTAGGTGCCTGCGTTGTATCATACCTGATGCACAAGATTTGGTGTTTGTTTCTGACCGTGCTCCATCCATTGCGAAAGCACTTTTAGACTTGTATCCAGCTTCACACCATGGAATCTGCAGATTTCATCTCGGAAACAACATTAAAGTCAAGTTTAAAGGTGATTCGTGTTTGCCACTTTTTGAATCTGCAGCTAATGCTTATACTCGTCAAGAGTTTGCTACATGTTTCAGATATATACAAATTGCAAATCCTAAGTTGGCCACATAATTAGAAGAAGCTGATTTCAGGAAGTGGGCTCGTTCTTATGCTCCTTCGAACCGTTACAATATGATGACAACAAACATTGCAGAGTCGTTTAATTCAATGTTGACAGGACCACGGGAGTTGCCGGTGCTTTCCCTTCTTAAGACAATCCGGTTAACGCTGACTTTGTGGTTTCATGAAAGACGTGAAATGGTAGCTAAACACAACAAGCTTGTCACACCAGAAGTAGTGGATAAGTTGGTGTTAAGGTTCCCAAATGCAATGAAACTTAACGTCTTCCAAGTCAATCAAGACGAGTTTGAGGTGAAGGATAACATGAACAAGTTTATTGTCCACCTAAAGAATAGGCAGTGCAGCTGTTGTGTTTTTGACATTGACAAAATACCTTGTATTCATGCCATTGCTGCTGCGAAACGTTCAAATATGGATGAAAATAAGCTCGTTCATGATTGCTACTTGACAGAGACATGGGTTAAAGCATATGGTGAAAGCATACACCCAAATGGAGACGAAAATAATTGGATTTTCCCAGATTCTGTAACTGGATTCTTATGTGCACCTCCAGGTAGTAAACCAAGCAGTGGTAGACTGCCAAAAAAGAGATTGCGCTCTGTTGGAGAATTTGGTGTACCGGGTTTAAAGTCTCAGAGTCACAAGTGTAACAGATGTGGTAGAGGAGGACACAACAAGAGTACGTGCAGAGTTGTGATATGATTAAGGGCTTGTTAAAGGTATATTGTATACATTAATTTCCTTTTTAAAGTTTTATGTTGAATACGTGACAGTTTTTTGTGAAACGTTTTTAACATTTATCAAATCTTTTTTGCAGATCATGTGGCTGAAGACGACCCAATAAGATATTGTGGCTTAGATTAGTGGTTTCAACTAAATTTGTTTGAGTGTATACTCGAATTATTGGTTATAACAACATATAAAGGAAAACAATCCTAAATTTCAAAAGCACCTTCCTAAATAATATGAAATTGTTCCTAAATTGTGTTTTTAATGTTCATTTTTGTGTTTTGCCTTAATGTATCACATATTAATTCATGTTATTAGTGATGGATAATGGTTTGATTTTGTGAACATCTTGATTTCTTATCTATATATTTTGTTAAGACTACCTTTCTAAAATTTTAAAACACCTTCCTAAATTTTATGAAACTCTTCATAAATTCAAATAAACATGTTTTTAAATGTTTTTGAATTTTTTTTTGCCTATCATGTATCAGATATAACTACATTTGTGTTTAGGGTTTAATGATGGATATTGATTTGCTTGTACACATCATAATCTTTTTTTTTTTTTAAGATTGACTTAGTGTTTAATGTATATATATAAATAATTTGAGAGAATACATGAATGAGAAACATGTATGTGGATGGGAAATGAATGTTATCATCTCTATCAAACTGCAAGAACAAAAACCACAAGTTAATGTCAATTGAAAAGATGCTAAAATACACACATAAAATCTCAAAAAAATGTAAAAGCTCACCTCATGATGTTGATTGTCTTCTTCTAAATCATTATTTTGATCCACACCATCCTCAACATTATCTCTCTACAACAAGGATCTATTTTAGCTTCCTATAAATTTAGTATTCAATAAAACACAGAAACCTAACTCTTGATTTCTGTTGGTTTCGTCCACATTATGATGTTTATCTTCTTCATTTTGATTCATACCATCATCATCACCACATATCTGAGTAACATTTTATGTATCAGCCTGCAAATAAAAAAACATTTTTAGTATATGTTTAAGAAGACTTTTATACATTTAACATATAAGGAAAAAATCAGGAAATCTTACCTCAGTAGTTGAATCGAGCTTCTGGGTTACTTCTTGTGTTTGTGTACCGGTATTTGTCTCATCCTTGTTCTTCTTTTCAAACATTGGACAGTAATTGTTAGAGTAAGTTCTTTTTCTCCATGTGTTTTCAATTGCTTAAGAATATTTTTATGAATATTGTCTTTACCTCATCTGTTGAATTGAGCTTCTGAGTTAATTCAACAGTAGGATCTTCTTCTTGTGTCGCCTTCGTAGTATTCTGAGTCTCTAAATTCTGAGTCACTGGAATTGTATCTTGTTCATTTGGAGATTTGTTAAATAGAGGGATTCCATCATCTCTGTTATGCTGCTACAACAGAAAATGCAAACGGTTAATTGTTAATTGTAGGGAAAATCATTCAGAGTCCGTAAGTGTACTTAGAACAAGTTAGTTTACCTGATCGTTTGTGTTTCTATTATCATATATTCCCAGTTTCTCCTCTATTTTTGATAAACGGTTGTTGACATTTCTGAAACCGTCTTCAACAATCTTGTATAGATTGTTCATCATCGAGACAAGTGACTCACCCGAAGAAGATGGTATGGCTCTCTCCTTGGCACCGAACTGATATGAATTCATAGCAACATGTTCAATCACATCCCCAACATCCAGTGATCCTTTTCTCCAGTCTTCAGCTGTCATCTTGTAACCTTTGTTCAATAACTCCACCATCAAACTCAGATCTGCATCATCTGTGTCTTCCAACAAGACTCCATCTTCTGGATCATCATGTATTGGAGGTAAGATGCAAATCACCTTCCGCTGCATTAAAAAAAAAACGATTTATGAATATCTTCCTAAATTACTATAAATCCTTCCTAAAAGCTAAGAGCATATTCATTTTTTTGGTTTGACAAAACTCACCTGATCTGATGATTCCATGCTCTCCACCTGAGCAATTCTTGGAGTAGCAATGTGTGTGTATCGTTCACACAAGAATGCATTATGTTGCTCTATGAGACTAACTCTACTAAACGATGTTTGTAACAGCGATATAGACTCGAGTATCCACAGATTCAACACCAATGGATAACCGTGTATATCATAATTAGCCTTCTTCAGGTTTGATGGCACAACTTTCTTTATCGATTTCAGCAGGAGACTGTAAGCTTCCCTTCCCCACGGATACTCAACTAGTACACCAGCATCTTGGGCGATCTTTAGATTCTTCGCATGGAATTTGTAGTACTTGTGTCTCTGAAGCAGTATACTCTCAATGAGTACCAGCATACCTAAGGAGAACCTCTCATCTCCTGCGTCTGCGTGAGTCTCTCTCAGAATCTCAATAAGGTCTTCTAATGTGTGACCATCTTCTGTCTTTACCAAGTCATATTGATCATAATCAGCAACTTCATCAGGTTCCCATTCAGCACATTTCAATCATGTGACCATATGAAACTCTCTTATAGAGAACCTCATAGGTTGTGCTCCAAAATGAAACCAGATCTCATTCTCTTTCGATGTGATCAAACTCCTACTTAGCAAATAGTGTACCATCTTACCTGACATTGTCAACCATCTTGTGCTAACCTTCAGAATTGGTCCTAAGAATAAGTCTCTGATCCTCTGAAACTCTACATCAGTGAAGATGTTTTTTACTTCCTTGATGTATTCGTAGTTCGCAAATTGGTTTACAATTGCCCCTGTTTTCGGTTCATATCCTATGTTGAAATGGAGCTTAGGCAGTGTGACACTTGTAGGAAAAGAATCTCCCATGTTCTGCTGTTAAAAAAAAAAGAAAGAAATCAGTAACTCTTTTTAGGAAGGTCTTCATAAATTACAAGAACTCGTTCCTGATTTTTTAACAATGTTTCCTAAACATTTAAAACCAAACATACACACACATACACCCACACACACACACACAAACGAACACACACTCAGACACACATACATACATACACACACACACACTCACACACTAATGAACACACACACACACACCAGTTAATCTCCTAGACCAGTTAAGTTTTTGCTTCACTAAGGATTACACCAAAAAAACAAGACTATACTACTATGCTTGAAACGAACCCAAGGAGTGAACACAAAAATATCTAGTTAAGCTAACTTTAACCATTAAAGTCTTCAATCAGTAGTAAAAGCCATGAGGTGGTCTTGAACTAAAATGTTCATGATTCATAGACTGAAATGTTCATGTTCATGATTCACACACACACACATAAACAGACACCGAGACACACATACACCCACACACACACACACACACGAACACACAGCGCAAACACACACTCAGACACACATACACACACACACAAAAACATACTACAAACACACACACAAACACACACACACACAAAAGAAGCCATAATTGAGAAGATACTAACTGAGAACCCACAATTGGAATTGTAGTAGTATTAGGAGCTAAAGAATTGTTGAATCTCTTAAGCTAAAGAGAAAATTAGCATTTAGATACTAACTGCGAAGCTACAATTTCAAACAACTTGAAATAAATTCGAGCTCGGCATTGAAATCATAATTCGAGCTTAGGAAATTGAAATTGAATCATAATTTGAGCATTGAGTTTGAAATCATGCTCTCTTGAGCTTAGGAAGAAAGTATGGAAATCATTATCGAGTCCATGACAAGCTTGTAAGATCGAAATTGAGTTTTACCTTAGGAAAAAGATCGATCCAAACCGCAGAAGCTTTACTCGATTGAGCTCCAAACCGCAGATGATAGACGGGCGACGTAACACTGGCGTTGGAGCGGCGACGGTGATGAGAGACCGGCGAGAGATGGCCGGATTGATTAGGGAAGATATCGGCGACGACAACGACGGTTTCCGATTCGGGTTTGTTTCGGGTTTGTTTCGTGTTTCGGGTTTGTTTCAATAGGGGCATTATGGTCAATTCTCTGACTCACAAATGTTAATAATGGAAAATGCCGGCCCATGTGCTATTTTTGGCCTAAAAACATAAAACTATTGTATTTTGGAAAATTGCCCTAATGTTAATGGTTAGTTTGTCTTATATATCTTTGTATATAAATTTTAATTTATAATATATTTTTATTTCATTAGCTTTGATTTTTATTTCAAAGACATACATTTCTATTGGTTGTTAATTAGTACATTTTTATTTCAGTAGCCAAAGATTTTGATTACCACTCTTTCGTCACTTTCTCTTCCTCTCTCCTACCAAGAAATTATCGCTTTTTTAAGTTCAATACATAAGAGACCATCTTAATAAGCAATTGAGGCTTAATTTCCGAAAAAAAAAAAAACCGAAAGAATGAAGTAAACCTTTAAAGTAAAAAATACTCGACCCCAACTCTATTCACATTAATGCTTTAAGAAAAAGAAGAAGCAGACATTAAATATCGCTGCCAAACACTCTCTTTGCTTCTGACCAGCCTCCCACTGCAACCTTGCTTATCTTTGCTACAAATTTCTGTTAAATAAAACTATGAAAGTGTAATATATGTGCTCAAATCGGCTAATGTATCTACTGATCAAATCCTTCTAACAACCATCTCCTGATTTCTCGACATAGGACTCTCAAGACTTGAGACCTGAAGAAGACAACATTTGAGGAAACAAAACGTAGAAATACCATTATCATTTCATTAAGACAACATAAACTGATTCAAGTAGATACAAGGTTACTACTAAATGCTAAATTCAAAGTAAACATATGCTTACAAATTCTAGAATACCTGCAAAATCAATAATTTTTCCTATATCTAACAATACATAACAAAATCTTGAATTGCAAGAGTCTTGCATTTAAATTTCCATCAACATAAAAAATGAAAGAGAATAACCTTTTTCTCAACTCTTTAAAAAAAGCAGCCTTTTCTTTTGCACACTATTCATAACTTTATTTCGATCTATCTGCCAATACGTTGTTATAACTTTTATTCTTTTTTATTAACTTAGACAGATTATATCAGCTTGCCATCTCGCTATACCTCATTTTCATTCAAAGGCTTCTTTGCGTTTTCCTTAATTGTGCCAAAATCTGAAATGATCTCAAGAGCCACAATCTCAAATTGACATTTTCTGATTGAATGCCGCTGTATAAGGCAAGGATTCTTGAAGAGAGTACTTGTTCATATAAAGATCAATTGTAATGCATATTAAATTGGAAACTTCAAGACGACAACAAATCTTTTACCTAGATAATCAACTCGTTGTTTACATCACAAATTCTTTAACGGAGAAGAGAGTTTTAACTCTTTGTATGTAGTGAACTTCTAGGCTTCCAACTTCTGACAAACTGAGAAATCCACATGAATGTGAAGTTGGTCAAAACCAATACAATACTTTCAACTCAGCAATACAGTAACTTAAAGTGCTTTTGCAGTAAAGGAAAGAGAGAAATTAACTGACCCATAACGCTAAATTGGCGAAGCCGCCTGCAATAGTTATTGATTGTCCTTTCTTCTCTGATCGTTTTACACCACATGCAAGACAGATCCAATAAAAGACATTTTAGTTCAAACTCAAAAACCAAAGACACCAACAATATATAGGCTGACCAATTTCAGAATCATCATCAACTATCAACTTCCTTCTCACTCGAGTTTCACTCGAGGATGTTGTCTCTGCTTCTCTGTGACAAACAAATCCATCTCCATACTCACACAAAAATGTTCTCCTTTTGCAGACATTTTACTATTAAAATAGTCAACATATTAATTTAATTAGCAAAGCTTTTAGTTGTTCTTTTGACTCAAATCAATCGTTGACTATCACAAAATCTGGAAAACCTTAAGTTGTTTAGAATCTGTGCATCTCCCACTTCAATTTCCACCATAGAAGAAACAATCCAACAATCATAAACAAAATAATGAAATGGGTATCAATAAGGTAGATGAGATCTAGCGATCCCTAGTGGTACACAGAGATATAAAGCCAAACCTCGAATCTGTTCAAAACACGGAATTAGGATAAAAGATGAACCAGTGATCCTCCAATGGTGGGAAAAAAAAAGAAAAAAAACAAGGAGATTTCTTGGGGTTTATTATGTTTTACTCTTTATATTAGGCAAATTATATTATTTGAAATGTTTTGATTGGTTATTATTTTTGTTGATGTGTCAACTCCTGGTAATACTATGATGTGTATGGAAAGACACAAAAACTAGTGTATTGATTATATAGGCTTGGACCCGAGGAACCGACCCGAACCCAAACCGAAAAACTTGACTCGAATCCGAATCCAAAATTTGAAAATACCCGAACAGATCTTAAAATCAAAACCCAAAATCCCGAACACGAATCCGACCCAAACCCAAATGGGTATCTGAAAACATACCTGAAATATCAAATGATCTACGTCAGTTGAAGAACTTAGACTTATGATCTATACGTATATCAAAGGATTTTACAGTGATAGACCGGTAGTGATTGTTGTCTATTTTAGTATTTGAGCACATGCAAATGTCACCATTTATATCTTAATATCACGCTTTATATTTTCTTTGAGTGGAATCTCTTTTAAAGATAATCCATCTGAATTTTAGAAGTAAAAAGGAGAAAAACAAACAAGTCTCTTTATTGATCATTAGACACAAGTGAAACATTTTAATACCCATCTCTATCAAACAACTAACGTTTTATCTCTTATTCCATCCATCTATTCTGCAATCAAATTTAAAATTTAAATCTTTATGTTTATTAAACTATAATTTATTAAGTCTTAATTGATTTAGAAAATAATAAAAAAGTAATTTTAGTCACTTCTTGTATGTTTTACCAAGCATTTCCAAGTCTTCTTTATGATTTTTGAGAATGATCCCTTGAACTTTATAAAATCTACACAAAAAAAAACTCTTTTCACCCCAAAAATCTTCACGAACTGTTTTTTTTTTTAAATTATAAGGTTTAAATGGTTACGCATGTTTTGAATTTTTAGAGATCCCAGACATTTGTTTTCCAAAATTTTCTATTATTTTTTATTTATATTTTAGTGACGTTCTGGATTTTTTTTTTTTTTTTTGAATTTTCGGGCCCTTTTATTTTAAAAGATGAAATGTCCATTTTGCTCCCATCTTTCTTAAGAGTTTTTTTTTGTTTTTTCTTAAATTAATATATGTAGTATAGCGTTCCGTTTACGAATTGTTTGGTGTAATAGATAAAAGTAAAAAAAAATATAGAGGTAATTAAAATAACAAAAACCCAACCCCAAAGTGACATATAAAGTCCATTCATTTGCAATTACGTTTTGATCAAAGATTAACTAAATGATTATTTAAATAAAAGGGTCCATAGCTCAGTGGTAGAGCATTCGACTGCAGATCGAGAGGTCACCGGTTCGAACCCGGTTGGGCCCTTAATTATTCTTTTATTAACTTTGTAAATATGTTTACGAACCCTCTGGTTCACCAAGTGGCTTTCTCTCATCAATTTTAACCCGTGAATGATTTAATGAGAACAATAATTGGTGTTTAGATGTGTTAATGATATGCTTATTAAAATTTAAATAAGGTCACGGTATCTCGTTTCATATATTCCCTTGCCTACTAACCCAAATAGTCCTAAAAATATAATTATCCCTAATTAGAAAAAGAACAAAATAAGAATGATGTTCCTTATGTATACATATACTTCTTGTATTATGACAATATTTTGATACATATTATAGTTTGTATATATATATGTATAATAAAAGTTCACTTCGTCTATTCCTAAGATATTCCGTTCAAATATTTGCTACGTACGTATACATGCATTATTGTTATCTTATATTGCTGGCTTTTGTTATATGATTTATCTTGAAAAGAAAAATAACACTATAATGCAAGAGAACAAAAAAGTCAAATTAAAGAAATCGAAGAGGATGAGGATAAGGTACGTAATATTATACAGCGCTGAGTATCACATGCAGTGATTAAGAGACAACGAAGAGACTGTTTGGTCAATTCGTTGTCTGAGATAACTCTCTATCTAGTATTTATAAACCAATCTTGAACCAACAACAGTCAAATCTAATTTAAAACTCTCTGATTCCTAATTCTTTTCTTCATTTTAGTTTCTGTGAACATGGGGAATTGTTCCCAAAGAGCAGTATCCGATGGTGGTGGTTTAGCCAATGTGATTGAGACAGATTCCGGAAGAAACATAGTGGAAGAAAATTGCAGGGAGAAATCCCTAGGGTACCTTGTTAGACAAGATACAACAAGCCCTAGAGGAGTTGGGCCGAAGATTCAAGTGTCACCGCAAAGAAAGAACGGAGTTTGGAAAGCGAAAGTTGTGATCGGAAGTAAGCAGCTTGAAGAGATTTTGGCGGTTGAAGGCTATACACACGCTTTGATTGATCAGCTCCAGTTTGCAGCAGCAGAAGCTTTAGTTTCTTCAACCTCTGCCTCGGTCATGGTCAGAGTTAAAAGCCTATCTTCTCAGCTGTCCCGAAACAATGAGAAATACTTCTGTTAGGTGTTCGATGATTGCCGTTTGTGTGCCGGGTTTCTCATTTGTAATCCTTGTAAGCAAAAAGTGTATAATATACAAAAGGTGAACTGGTTTCGCAAAGGTAAAAACATAAAGAGGATATTCTTTCGGTTAGGCCTGAAAATTCTAGTATTACTTCTCTGAATATTCGAAGGTACAAAAAAATTATCTGAAATATTCAAAAGATTCGAGTCATTTTATGCGAATTTATCTAAATTATTTAAAATTATCCAAAATATTAAAAAAATCCAAGTATTTTTTTATTTGAATCTACCCAAACTACTAGAAAATATTAATAATACCAAAAAATTTAGAATATATATCTTATTATATAAAGTACGATTTTAAAAGTTGTTAATTCACACAATTATGACACATTTCGACATATGTTAAAAATAAAAAATGTCAAAAATTATTATAAAGAAGTTACACAACTAGAAGATTTGATATGTCAATGGATTATGAAAAAGATATGATTGTAATGAAAAAGCTACCTAATAGATGGAATCGTATATGGCTCAGAATATTGAGATTACTTGTAACATCCAGACAAAAACATCATACAATACTAAGGTAATAATGAAGGCTGATGATGATTATTATTGTTAACATCCAGACAAAAACAAAAGAAAGGATGTTGCATTGTATGTGTATCACAACAAGTTTAAATCCTCCTCCTAGGGAGCTTTCTACTTCACAGTCATCTTATTAACTTCCCTAGGGAACTGGCGAGCTAAAAATAAACCACGAAACTAATTAGAGGTTTTACTTTGTTAGCACGAATCAAAAAACCAAAGAAAAGTCATGTACATGATGCTCGGCGATTTCTTGTTGCGCCTTGTGGCGGCGTGACCATAACAACTGTAATATTCCATCCTCCCACGTCACATCCACTAAGTTTCAGGGCCTTGTCTACTGCGCCTTCTCCCAGAATAGAAATGAGAGCTTTGCTGGAGGAGTCATCAAAGACAAGTCTTTAGTTAGCACTATAATAACTTGAGAGAACTGGAGGAATTAAGAAGCCACAAACCTGCTGCAGAGACCAACGCTTTCGTCTCCATATTTATGTTTACTCAGCCCGATCTGGAGATCAATCTTTGGAAGTGAAGTGTCATATCCCCTAACTAGCATCCTAATAATCATATCATCAACATGACAACACAAACACACATACATAAACGAACCTCTGGAGGATACCCTTTTCAAAGTTTCTGGGAACATAAATATGTATGATCTCTCCACATGAAGAGAAATGTTTCGTCAACGCGAGCTTGAGATCATACTCATGAAGCGAAGTGTCATAACCCTCAACGCAAATCGTGATAAATCTACTGCAATGATTTGATGATTGCAGGAGATGTTATTATCAACATGCAAAATAGATCTACCAAAAAAGAATCAATTAATATATATATATATATATCTACCGGCGTTTTGGCATGTCTGATGCATCACTACCGATGAATTCAAACCCCTCAGGTACGAACAAAAAGATCTAATCAGAAATTCTTCTACTACACAATTCATAGAGAAACAGAGGTTAAAGAGTGCGTAAGAAGAAATCCATAAGGACATGAAGATTACTTTGAGAAGAGCGACTATCAGGGTTTTTTCCGGTTAATTAATTATTTTGCTTTGTGACATTACCGTCCTTTCTTATATATATATAATAATTAAAGACAAACGATTGGGCCTTCAATTTAGCTCAGGTCTAGAGCCATATAATCAGAAGAAGGGGAAGGCGACCATATTAAGACCAAATATTCAAACTAATTATGATTTTAAATGTTGTTAACTCAGGTAATCGTAATCGTGACATCAATTCAAAATTTTTACATGTGTCAAAAATAAAAACAAAAAATATAAAAAAATATTACAAAAAAATATATAAAAAAATAATTAACTGCCATTATTAAGCAAATGAAAATTCTTAACTTCCATAATTCATAAAAACATGTATATATAAGTGGCCAAAATGAAACTATACAAATTAATATTAATAGATTTATATAAAAAAAAATGTTTCCTTCTTTTTTAAAAAATAATAAACTTTCATAATTAAGAAAATTTCTAATCCTAAAGGAAAAGTATTATAAATATTGTATTCTATATAAACAAATACTCCATTTGTGCCAAATTATTAGATTTTTAAGGGTTTTTCCTTTGTTTCAAATTATAAGATGTTTTGCAATGTTCTATACAGATTTTTAATGTTGTTTGATAATTTGACTCTTTAAATTCTGAAGAACTTTTTATGATTGGTTGAATTGTGTTTTAAATAATTATTAAATAGTGTTTAATTTTTAAAAATTTTTTTTAATATGCGTGTTTTTATAAAACATCTAATAATTTGAGATGGAGGGAATAAGTAGATTCATATATACATTATGTGTGTATATACTATAGGTTTGGGTCCAAAAATATACTTATGGTTTCGGGTAATACGCAACCCGAACTCGAAACCCGAAGTTATCAAAGGTGAAAATCCAATCGGATATTTGTAAGAATCCGAAATCCATTCAGTTCGGTTCAGGTATTTCGATTTGGATATTTGGATCCAGAGTTTATGCCCACGCCTACTTTCTATTTAAATTAATCTCTACTCCGGTGTGGTTTCGTTTACAATGGTCACGGTTTGTTCAGATTCAAAGGCTAATCAGATTATTTTCTACTTTGGTTTTGGTTTTCATTTACAGTTTCGGTTTTGTTGGAATCAGGTCACAAACCGAAATGGTTACTCCCACTCAGGATAATAGCTCGTTTGTTGGGTCCTCGAGAGGGAAACACATTACGACCAATTCGGGAAAGAAACCAAAAAACGCAGTTACATGAGACCTTTAACACTGGAACCACTAATTAAGTAGACACACATGTTTAGATAGGTGTACCACATGTTCTTCAGACACGCGATTCCATTTTCTTGACGGCTTTTTCGATGGCTGGAATGTTTTTCTTGAAGGTTGACCACTGTTCATCTGTTAAGCTTATTCCTGAATAACATTATAATATATCAGAGACAGGAAATGGATCAAAGATATTGTCTCACTAATTGTTGATTTTGAGAACAATGATTGAAACCGAATCTATATCACGACTTAACTCAAAAATATCAGGACTTTTGCACATATTTCAATCGGAAATGTCTCGACAAATAAAAAAGATTAAAACCTGTGAGGTTAGACTAAACTACGATTACAAAAAAAAATCAACTGAAGCATCATTCAAGTCAACTTTCCCAAAAACTTTTCAGCCAAAATGGTTTCTAATCAGTAATCACCATTTCAGCCTTTTAGTCGATACTATAATGAAACTTCAAAACACACTCAAAACAATAGCAACTCTCAATCGCCATTGACTTTGAAATGTCGATATTGTGAACATGAAGCACTTAGACGCAACTGAAAAGTGGTAACTTGCAAGAAACATTTTCACATAAACACAGAAGATACAATTGGACACAAGTCTAGATATTGGCAATACAATTTATGTGTGTTATAATAATAAGAGAGCTTTTTAAAGTACCTTTAGAAGTGGGAAGTTCTTTGCCATCTTTCTTGTAATACTCTCTAATGGAAACCAAAGTCTTCCCTTTAAATTCCTGAATCGTCACTCTTCTCTTATCCGAAAGCTAGCACAAACCCCACAACAAATCTTAACTCAGTCACAATTCAAAACACAACACATTTCAACCAATTCACAACCTCTGCTTCAGAAATAACTCAGTCACAATTCAAAACACAACTCATTTCAACATTTCAACACATTTCAACATCGATTCGAGCAAAATTAAGAATCGAATTCGAGAACGAGCAATGAAATCGAACCCGGCAAATGATGAGATCGCCGTCATCATCCAACTCTTTGCTTCTTCCTTTACCTCCATCTTCTTCTTCTTCTTCCACATTCACCTCCGTTTCCTCAGGATCTTTTGATCTCTCTTCGTCGAGGAACGAGTTCACAACTCGTCGTACATATGCTTTGTGAGATGTCTCAGAGAGATCGATTCCGAGTCTCTCCGAAGCGAGTTGACGAACCTTGAACTCTGTCATCTCTTTCATATCTGATTCCTTGAGTATCTCTCTCACAGTTCTCTCGATCTTCTCCTTCGTCTCTTTCTCCATTTAGGGTTTTTTTTGGGGAAACGTCTCCGTCGTGATTTTGAAATCGGTGAGTAAGTTTAACTAAATAGCGTTATCGGAGGTTTTTCTTTAATACGGTGCCGTGTTTTATTACCGTTTCGGTTATCCTACGTGGCATCTAGTTAGGACACTATTTGAAAAGTTTGCATACGTTAACCGATATCTAAACCGGAGTGAGCTTTTTCGTTTGATGACAATTAATTCGGTATGGTACGGAGGTAAATTGCGTAACCAAAATCTTAAACCGAAAAAGTAGAATCTTATCTACCCAATCTACTCACACACAACTATAGGTCTTTCGTTTTGGGGGAGTTAAAGCTACAACTTTTTTTATCTTTTCAATTTAAACTGAAGAATTTATTTAACTTATTCTTTAAGTTTTTTTTTAAAAATATTGATTTATTATTCAATAACAAATAACGAGAAATGTTACTATGACGATTTTATGGGGGAGTTAAAGCTACAACTTTTTTTATCTTTTCAACTTAAACTGAAGAATTTATATAACTTATTCTTTAAGTTTTTTTTTAAAAATATTGATATATTATTCAATAACAAATAATGAGAAATGTTACTAGGACGATTTTACAATGGACAATTGTACCATTTTATAAGCATCTACGCCAAACGATTTCATCTCCAACATACTAAATATCTCATGTAAAGTTATTTTCATTAATCTGCATAAATGGTAATAAATCGTGCTCGTTGGGAATCAAAACTTAGACCTCCCGATGTAGAAGTCCATGGTGAAACTATCTTCTTAAAGTTTCCACAACTCTTTTTTCTTTATTGGCGTGCATCATGTCCATGGTGAAACTACAAAAAAACACCTCTATAATTTAATAATCGATCAATTATTAATTATTATAAATTATAAAATTTATTCGATCTAAATTAGGCTAGTATAATAATTGACATATTTTGATAATATAATAAAATAATATAATCTTTTTTAAAAAATACAGTATAATTATATGGTCTCATAAATACTACAAATTAATAATTTTATAAACATAATATACATTATGTAAGAAAATTTAGCGATGACTTGTTAAACCTGGTTTGGACTAATGATAAATCGTTATATAAACACAGTTATTGATAAGTTAGGGGCGAGATTTCTATGATTAGAGTAGATATATGGTTATGTGTTAGCTCGAGATAGGTTGTATGAACATGTCCGGGACCAAGAATGTAGTGATATTATCTAAAAAACGGTGGTCATTTAGAAGTACAAACTAAATCAGTAGGGATTTTAGTTCTGCGTTCTAAACAATATGTCGGAGGAATTACAAGAGTTTTAGAGTTTCAGCTCAAATATAAGCGATTCATGATTTTCGGATCCCCTTCATACATAAACTACAGGGATATTTATAGAAAGCTAACCACATTTCTCGCCCAACGCGTATGCGGCGACGCAGATTTCCCGCCTAGCGCGTGAGCGGCGACATCAGCCGTCTCGTCAAGTCACACTCTCGTGTCAGAGCAGCCACTTGCTTCGTCGATCCTTGCGTCCGATGTGACGTGGTCAGCGAGTTGGTTGACTTTCTTCTTGGGCTTTGGGTAATGGGTCTCAGACTCCCCGAGTTGGGCCGAGCTGGTAGGATGTCAATCTTACCTCCAACAATAGCCCCCCAGTTCGGTGTGCGAATATTTATCTGAGCAGCCTGGATTTTATATGGTTCCAGCCCGACTAGAGGGGGAGTCGATTTGAGTCATGACCTGACACTTGCGTCTAACCTATGCGAGTAGAAACTAGCGTGTTATGATAGGGTTCTTAACTATTGCACTTCGTGTCCACGCGTGAGATTTGTGAGCGGCGTCATTATTAATATTTTCGCGGTTTCCGTGCCATCTTGCCACGTATTGAGATCGTATGGACGTAATCATTAGGTGATGGGTCAATCCGTGCAACCCATCCAGATTCTTGTACCAAAGGTGATGGGTCTCCTCCTTCTATAAAACCATCCTGATGGTCTTTTTCTTCTTCTTTCTTCTTCACACATCTCTCGCCTGCGAAAACTTTCTCACTCTTCTTTTTTCCCACTTTCTCTCTTCCTTTGCCGGCTCTCCTCGGTTTTCTCTTCTCCTCTTGTCGGTGCTCGTGGAAAGAACAACAGTTTTGTCGCTCCTTTCCTACTTTTGTAATTTCTTAATTTGTCTTTCTTTTCGTCGGGGTTCTCCGGGAACCATTTGCTTCATCCTTCTCTCTTTCCGGCTACTCTTATATTGTCGCAATCATGTCAGATCTGCTCGATGGTATCCGCGATGAATCAAGCTCTAATTCAGAGTTTGCCGGTCCATACGAAGGCTCGCCAAGTCACAGGAGCGAATCTCCTCCGCCAGTCATAGCGGCGTTTGATGATGAAGACGATGACGAGGACAACGTCCCTTTGGCTCGTCAGAGATTTTCCCAAGCTAGAGAAGTCGTGATGTCTTTGGAAAATCCTAATCCTGCATCAATAGCTCAGCCTATAAGAACTGGAGGGCGTGTTTGCGGTCAGGTCGATCGTAGAGAACGACGAGGTCGGGGCGTTCAAGGAGGACGAGGAGGGTGAAGCAAACGCCCTAGGTAGGTTAAATTTCCAAAGACAGCAAAGATCCCGAAGTCGCAAAAACTCCCATACAACCAGGGAGGATGTCCAACGTAGTCGTGATGATGCCGATTCTCGTTATCTAACAACAAGTTTGAGTCCAGCGATGTGTTATCAAATTGAGTGGAATCTTTTCCCCGGTAGATCCCCGTTAGTTTGGTCATGATGATGCCGATTCTTTCTTTGTCCACTAACCTCCCTATTTATTTCTTTTCAGCTCGTTATACCATTGTCAGGGCGCGATATTTAGACGCATTTATTGCGGCGCTTGAGTGTCTGCATGTAGCCAACATTTCCTGGAAGGAAGTCTTTGAAGAACGAGTACGCAGGACGCAGGCAGACGTCGCAACTAGTACGCCAAACATTTCACCTATATTCCCTGACCACGAACTGTTTTTTTTTTCTTCCAAGTTTTCTAAACCTTTTTCTTTCAGGAATGTTGTTGAAGATGTGGTACAATATTCTCGACTATGTTGAGGAGTTGGTGGCGTTTCCTCCAGGAGCTCGGGAGGCTCCAGAATATCCGGAAGCTCAAGGAGGAACAGCAAGTGCCATTGATCCGGAAGGTCATGATTCTCCGGTTGATGCTAAAGTTTCTCCTCTTCAAGAAAATCTAGGGCGAGTCTCCATTCACGAGGCTGAGAGTATAATCCCGACTTCGAGCTTCAGGGAAGTAGATACATCTATTGGGGTTGAAGTGCCAGCCACCGTACAGGCTCCCATCTTTAATGAGGAACGACATGTCGAAGAGCAGGATGCCAAAGACGATCAGGCTGGCACTGATCGGGATGCCAAGGAACAGGTTGCTGCAAGACAAGTGTAGAGAAGACCGCGAGAGGAGAGTGTAGCCACGGATTATTCTAAAAAGAGGAAAAATGTTCCTACCGGGGTAGGGGATCAGTCTTGTAACGATAATGGAGTCGACTCGACGGATCACCTCTGTTTGTTCAGCTATGGACGGAAGTCTCGATCTCTTGTCGAGAGCGCGGTGGATTGCGCCGAGCTGGTCCAGGCGATTACACACATTGTGAAGCCTCTTGCGACGGTCAGACACCGACATCGTTTGTTCACGTGTCCCATTCACAACGGTCAGGTAAGCGCACCATTTCTCAGTCTGGTAACTAAAATGCGATATATATATACATATATATATATATATATACTTATAACTTTTTTACGTTTCTTTACAGATGGGAAAAGCGCTCGCCGATCTGGCCTAGGAGTGTGATCGACAGGTGAAGATTGCCAAGGATGAGACTGAGAACCTTGTAACGGGGGTCGGGTCTAAACTAGCAGAGCTTGACGAAGAGCAGAGCAAGTAATCTCGGCTGGTCGCAGAAAGGGACAAACTACTACGTCAGACGGTTGACTTAGAGGCCAAGCTTGCCCAAAATCGTTCTGACCTGGCTACGGTACCAATTGTTAAACCTGGTTCGGACTAATGATAAATCGTTATATAAACAGAGTTATTGATAAGTTAGGGGCGAGATTTTCGTGATTAGAGTAAATATTTTGTTATGTGTTAGCTCGAGATAGATTGTACGAACAGGTCGGGGACTAAAAATGTATTGATATTGTCCAAAAGACGGTGGTCGTTATGAACCAAATCAGCTGGAATTTCAGTTCGGCGTTCTAAACAATTCGTCGGAGCAACTACAAGAGTTTTAGAGTTTCACCTCGGGTATAAGCGATTAATGATTTTTGGATTCCCTTCATAAATGAACTATAGGGGTATCTATAGCAAGTCAACCACATTTCTCGCCCAGCGAGCGTACGACGATTTTCTGCTCAGCGCTTGAGCGGCAACGTCAGTCGTCTCATCAAGTCACACTCACGTGTTAGAGCGGCCACTTGCTTCGTCGAGCATTGTGCCTGATGTGACGTGGTCAGCGAGTTGGTTGACTTTCAACCTGGGCTTTTGGCTGATGGGCCTCAGACTCTTTGAATTAGGTCGGACTAGTAGGATGTCAATCTTACCTCCGATATGACTATAGTTGTTTTTCATGAATTTGCACATATGCACTATATTTGTTAGAGTTCATATGTAATATTTTTATTGCATTGAAATGTTTTGATGTTGTCTTTTACATATGATATTTTCTTTATTAGTTGTAACTATTCTTAGAAAAATATTGATTAGAAGGCAAAAGATTTAGAGTATTTCGATTGAGGTTTTTCCAGTGAGAGACCCCCTCCATTATAATATTAAAAAAAAGTTAACACAGTGGTAGAAAAAGGAAGATGAGTTTCTCATTTAAGATACTTAAGAGACTCGTTCTCCAAATGTATTTCCTCGTTGAATGAAACATAAAAATAATAATTAATAAATAACTAAATAATAATACTTTTTTAAAAAAAAATTCATATGAATTTCTATCGATAAAGATGCTCTTAGTTTTGAATATATTTTTCTAATTATGAAATTAGGTAAATCTCTCTACAAAAATTGATAACATTGGAAAGTGATTGATATTTGGATTATATTTCACTTGTTACCATTAGATATACACATAATAGGACTATTTTTTTAGAGATCATTTTCTCGGTTATGTTGTTATGATGCTATGAAGTAAAAAAATTACTTAGACTTATTTCTTCTTTATTATCCTACGAAAGAAAGTAACGATCTTTGTCTTTTTTTTTTTTTTTGACAACAGCATTATACTATATTAGAATGACTCAAATAAGTCAATCCGAGGGAACATTGTTTACAAATGACATGTATCACGGAAAAACACGAATATTTCGTGCCAATTTATCCGATTTATCATTATATCTGCGAGAAATTGAAGTAATCGAAAAAAAAGAAAAAAATTCCCTTATCATGTTCGATTTCATCCAAATAGATCGCGAAAGCTGGCCATTCTTTTGGAGAAAACACCATCTTCACCAATTATTGTCTTTGTCTTTGTCTTTTCTTCTGAAATTATTGCTCACATATTTGTTTGATTTTTATCCTATAATATTTGGGATGTTTAACGTTGCACGTGACTTCTATTTAATTAAGTTATCAGAAAGATACTTTTTCTATAAGTATACCCAATCAGAAATCGATGAGATTAAATGGAAAAAGAGCTCTACATACTTTTGTTTTTGCAAGATAATCAGTCCAAAAATTGTTACGATAAGGTAATGATCTAATACACATAAGAAAGAATAAAAACTCCTTAAAGTGACGAGCTCTGCTGCAAAAATAAACCACTCTAAGAGGTTATCAATCATCAAGATAAGATCGATGCAATCCGAAGCAAAATTCATATTGGTCTTTCTAATCTTGATCATGCATTCCATGGCACAAAAAAATGAATGAAATTCTACATAGAGAGGCGATAAGCATCATCGAATACTCTTTAAACTTATTTAATTCCGCTTGGAGAGGCGATAATCAAATTCCGCAGGCACGTGACATGACAGTTTCAAATCCTCTATTTAATTTACTTGAGTTATCTTTTGCTTTATTTACAATGTCTTTCAGAAAATAAAGTATAACAGAGAGAGAACTTCGTTGAAAAGTATAACCTTTCTTGCTCATGTAAAAGGTTTTGGTGTAATTAGACAAGTCAGGTTTTTTTGGTACTCAATATAGGTTTGGATATATCACTTGGATATTACTTTTCAATTCAGATTTGTTTGTAAAGTTTTCGATCGAAGATAAGATTTGACAGAAAACATTAAATTTTAACGATGATGAGATTAAAAATCGAAATTCAAATTTTGTGAGGTTACAGAATGTCAAACAAAATTGCTGATAAATCTCCGTACCAATATGTTAAAACTGTTAAATGAATCTAAGCATGAATCATATATAGGTAACTCACCTGATGACATAAAATCTAACCACCCAAAAGATAAGTGTTCTGAAAGTTACCACTCAAACCTTTGATGAAACATTACATCCTCTATGCTACAGTGTTGCCTCGAAATTTCTACAAGCAAAATAAATGGTGTTAACTTAAGTGTTTTGAATCTCTCTCTGGCTTCAACTCGAACTTCAATACTTTCCATAGACATACAATGTATAATCTAGTTCATAGATACAACAATACGAATTGAGTACATAACCAATATATATCCATCATACTGAATCTCAAGACCTTCTAAAATATAAGCTGAATTCTAAAACATTTTCCGCACAAAAAACTCGACAAATATGAACCCAAGGTCGAATAATATTGTAACGACGACAAAGTCGTTTTTTCAGGGGCAGACTCTTTTCTAGGTCAATATCTATGTTTGCCATTGTTATGCTATTCATCCAGGTATTGTAGAATTTTAGTCGACATGGTTAAAAAAAATTAAAGATGTGATATTGAAATCGGTAGTTTTGCTTATTGGTTTTACTCTGAACTATCTATCTAGATGTATATCCTTTGATTTAAAAAATCAAATATATATGTACCCGCACATGGAATTATATTAATAATTATTAAAAAAATAGATATATTTAAATATTTTATTTCTCCTTCCCTCCTTTTTCCCATTTCCATTCTATTTCTCTATTTTTGTTAATTTCTGGGTTTATTAGTCGTTCTAACTTGTACCTAATAAACCTAGGTGTACCAAATCGGTAGTATATGGCTCAATTGTACCTAATAAACCGAGATGTACCAAATTGGTGCATATTGGTGATGTTTCGGTTCTTTCATAATGACGATGTTTCACAAAATAATATTCCTTCATAATGGCGACATTTCGGTTCCTACCACGTCCATATGTGCCTTTTGGTAAGGTAATGGTGAGGTTATAGAAGAAGAAGAAGAGTCATCCAAATACAAGAAGAAGAGACAATGAAACGTGTTTTAGAAATGGCGAGTCATCCAAATTCAAGAGGGAGAGAGACTCTTCTTCCATGACAATCTTAGATCTTCCTCAAGATCTTCTCACCATCATTCTGTTGATCTTGTCCCAAAGCTCTCTCCATGATATGGTAATGGTGAAAACGACTTGTAAGTGTTTTTTGGGCAATAGTTGAAGATTCTGTTTTCTTGAGGTCTATTGATTGTTACCTTATGTGTCTTCCTTGGAACTTCGCTCATGAACTAGATAGGTTCACTGTATATTGTTTTGAAAACAATAATTCTTCTATCATTATCATGAGAGGTATGTTTGAGTTCTTCCGAGAAGGCAATTTGGATCGAGGACTCTCAACTCTTAGAGATGATGTCCTTAAGAGATATGATGTGGCTTTTTATAGTTACGAAATCCTTCATAGGATCATGACTCCTAGAGACCATTTCGACAGAGAACTTACGAGTCAAAACAGAGATTTTGTTAGAGGAGTAAGAAGGAGACTCGTGAATGCAATCATTCCATACACATGGCCTTATGAACTTTCTCAACTGTTTCTGGAGAGACAGACTCAAGTTGATGGCCGGAAACTCTACAATTGTAAGTGTGCTCCAAGAAATAACTAGGAATACGAGTGGAATGAGGAATTCAAAAGCGGCGAAAGAGGAAACATGTGTGATTCATACTTTTGAATCATCCAAATTTACTGATTTTGTAGAGAGTTCTATCAAAAAGTTGACTGGTTTTGATATATCCCAATGTTTTTTTTCATTTGAATGTTCTGTACTTGAGGAATGTAAACAAAGTATCACATAATGTATTGTTTTACCAAAACTTTAATCTCCTTAATTAATTCTTTACTAAAGCTAAAAAATTTCGTTCGCTTAACAACTCGTTCTCGTTAAATGTCACATTCATTCTCGTTAATGGTGTACACATTTTTAACTTCTCTAGGCATCTATGTAAATGTGTTAATGAAATCTCACATTAGTTTGAAGACGGCGATTATTTTTTTTCTCTTCACATTTTAGCTTTGTTCAATAAACTACAACTAGAATGATTGTATGGGATCCGTAAATATATTGAAAGTGGGTCGAGTTATTAGGTTTGGGTTGAATTCTTTAGGTTAGATTGGTAATTATTATTATTTAGACTGGATTTTTAGTCATTTTTCCCATTTCAATTTAAAATTAAATGTAAAAGAAAATAAAAAAATAAAGATGGCATTAAAAACTCTTTCCTTTGAAAAAGTGGCATTATAGCCATTGTTCCTCATCAGAAAGAGTTTGAGCTCAGTGACATTTTTACCCGCTAGATGACTCTTTTTTTGTTTTCATTGTCTTTATTTATGGCATGTATCATGCTTATGATTTTAGTTCCCCTTCATCTCCCTCCCTTAGAGCTTTCTATGTAACTATCTTATTATCTAATTAAATTTCACATTCAACAAAAACTAACAAAATTTACACACTACCAATTAAAATTCTAAGTGGTGTCTTCTCGATTTGCGTCTAAAATTCGTGAAGAGTTATAGACAAATTTTGACACACTCGAGTAAGCTCACATAAAAAATCTAACTAGTTTTTCCTTGTAAATATCATGACATATATTTTCAATAAGAATTTACAACTTAGTTATTATTTTATGTAGTATATATAATAATATTATATTGAATAGATAATACGATGTAGATTCAATATTAAGAAGACCAGTTGTGAAGGATGGCTTGAGGCTGTCCAAGCCTACGCATTATCTCCCTCCAAACATCCTCAATGAAGCCACCGAAATACAATGATCACTTGGTTATGTACTTCATCTCAGGAATTCTCCATCACTCTCAAGAGGCTAGTATGTCAAACCACAATCTATTTGCTTTGGAAAGAAAGAAACAACATACTTCACAATAGTGCCTTCTTAGCTCCGACAGTGTTATGCAAACAAATTGATAGGTGTATTCGTGACATTATTCTTGCAAGGAATCAGCACAAGGCTTTTGAGAATTTGGTCCAGCAATGGTTTAAATTTGAGTAAAACTCAACAAATCAACACCAACCTCAATTTTTGTTTAAATTTGAGTAAAACTCAACAAATCAACACCAACCTCAATTTTTATTAAGACCTTTTTATTCTTTTTTTGAGTTTTAGAAACTAATATATGCGCCGCAGGCACCAGTGTACTGAGTTGTCTTGAAAAAACAGTGCAAAATAATTTTGCAATACTTTTGATCCAATTTCTCATTCTCTCCAATAGTCACCATTGATTAACTTCCAAAAACCATATAGAAAGGAAAAAAAATTTAGACCAACCATTCAAGAACAGCTGAAAAGAAAAAAACATTCAGTACATGTCGTTAAAACTAAATAATAACGCTATAAATCTAATAAGCCAATTTCCAATATGCAGTCTTCTTTACTTTTTCGTCCCCTTGAAAATAAAAGAAGAGAAGGAAACAAAAACTAAAGATATATCATCAATGAACAACTTGTTGATCATCGATGAGCATCACTGAGCTGTGATGATGAACCATGTGCCACCTTCCATTGTGGAACTCGAACACATTTGTGATCAGGAATGGACCACCGTCCACGTTCAGGTATGCTTTCATGGTGACCCAAGCCATGTCCGTTAGTATCCGCGTGCGAACAGTGTGGACCTGAAAGTCAAACCCTTGTTCCCAGTTGAAACATAGTTGCCAGCTTTGCATCACTTCATTGTACCTGCAATTAGACCGGGCAAAACATAGATGGTTCATACCAATTTCTCTCTCTCTTGTTTCAAACAAATCCACAAAGATGTATTTATCCCATTTGCGGATGACCAAATCCGGAACACAGGTGCATGAGAATGTAATTTGTGTGGAGTAGACTCAAACTATGGTATCATATTTTTCCCGTTTTTATTCAGGATATGGAATATGCAGAAAGAATCCAAATTCTATTAGAGCTACTGTGGATATACCAGTGTTAACTATGTTATCCTATTGCTGCAAACCTTTTGCTTCAGCGTGTTTAATAAATCAAACAATACACTTAACATCTAGTGTCACTAGCAATTGCATAAAAGCGTTGTTCTGCTAATATATTCAAACTTAAATAACATCTAAATGATGACAGAACCAGAAAAAAAAAATATATATATATATAATAAAGACCTTCCTCATAAGCAAAAGGAAGGGGTTGAAATGTGGAGTAATTACCCAGAGAAGAGTTCGCCTGAGGCATGGATACACTTCACATAGTCCGAGTTCAGCCATAATCGAGCCATCGCTTGAAGAGCTCTGTCTCTAATGATGTTGAAGAATTCGGTATTCACACTAATGATTGCTCTAGTCGTTGCATAGTACGCTTTCCACCCATTGACTGGGGTTATACCATCTTGTTCCAGCGTAAAGTCCTAGTAGAAATGAGACAAAAATAGATCAGCAAACGTGTCCAACAACACTCAAAGACAAAGCATTGACCAAAGAGCAAAGACAAAGTACCATTCATTAAACCACTCATGAATCCAGAAAATGCTAAAAATATACCTTGAAGCACTCGTCCAAACAGAAACTATATATGCAGAAAAATCCTAACCACAGGCTCTGAATCAACCCATATACAAGTGACTAAAGTACTCTACACAGCAGAAACATAAATACTCACTCTTGCTTAACAATCACAATTCACATCCTGCAACATTTGTTAATCTCTCAATCAGTAGAATTACTGAAAAATATTCAATTGCAATGAGCTAAAACATCTTAAGACTATCTCTCAAGTTTGTAAAGAACTAAAACTTAGAACTAGAGATACTTGAAGGGAGATGAGAAATCAAATAACCTTGTGATAAAGAGCCTTCCAAGCATTATCATCATTAGCAGCCTTCCTCATCAAGGAATTAGTCATGGATAAGCGACAAAGACTGGGATAATCCAAGTAACTAAGCGCGTGAGTCGTAATTTCCGGAACCAACTGCTCCATCATCGACACTCCCGGCTTATCATCGACCGCGTTAGCCACAGTGGAAGCCGTAACCTCCGTTCTCTCACCGTTGGCCAGCGGCGTCGACGGCATAGGTTTGTCCAGTTTTCTGAAAGATCGAGACGCGAAGAGAAGGGGGAAAACGATTGAGATTGATACTGCGACTATGAAGAACAATAAAGACTGATTATGCGGCGAGAAGGAGAAGAAGAAGTTGGAAGGGATAATTTCCATTGATAAGACATGGAAAACTTTGTAAACAAACAAACACAGATAAAAACCTAGAGAAGAAGCTTCAAAGGTGACGCACTTAGGGTTTAATGGTGGTTTCCTTCTTCTTGCGAAACCCTAGAATTGAATCGGAAAAATAAAATTGGCGAGACGAGGAAGAGAGATTTGCAAAGCTTTTTTTATTTCTCCAACTCCGTAACTGACCATCGCAAATGTTTTTATCAAATGTAGGAATTAGGAAATAGCCTTAAGTTTCAAGGGTACTATAGTAATTTTATATATATTTTTATCCAAGTGGGTCATTTATATAAAATAGCCTAATCCAGATACCCAAGAGGCTTTATGTTTTTTCTTTAGACTTTAGATTTCTTGTGAACCACGCTGTTATTTCTTCACATTATATCATCTTTTATCCATTTCCATCAGCGATTTTAACTTCCTAGAATCTCTTGATGTAATTAAATATATCTTTTAAGACCTCGTAGCGACTAAGTAAATGTCAATGTCAGTTTCAGACACATTTAGGTCTGTCTGGCTCGGGTAAAACAAGAATTGCTTTTCTTGGCCTAAGAGAAGACTGAATCTCCAAAACTCGTGGAGAAGACAAAAAAACAGAGATAATAATAAGCTATTTACGTTTTTTGTACTTAACTAGTTCCTTCATCTTCTTATTTACGTAGCTGATTGTCATTTGCACTTGTCCTTGTGATGGGCTCCGGAGGAAGCGGTTTCAACGTATTGCTCAGCCAGTTTCTTGATCTTGTCGCCTTCTTTGATCAAGAAGTTAGCACTCTTTGCTTTGCTATGATACTTCATCACTTTCTCTGTGGTTTTAGTCACTGCCCATCTGTACTGTTCCACATTTATCACTCCGCTCTTGCACAGTGGTCTGATATGTTCTTTGATGTATGCTTCCACCTTAGGGATACAATAAAACCAGTTCAAGAGAAGGAAATGAGAATTTTGACATGTGACTATGAGAGAGTTTTTACAAATTTTACCTTCTTGGTGACAGAGTTACTAAACGCATCAGCTTTGCTTTTCTCTTCTTTAGACGGCTTCTCGCTTGGATTGCACTTCTGAATGCTTTTGGAAACTTTTTTCTCTTCCATGGAAGTGTTCTCAAAGTTTGAATCGATGAACTCTCTGTGTGTGTTGCTCTCACACTCTGAATCAGGTACTTTAACTTGAACACCATTCTCAGCAGATCCTTCAATGAGAGGTTTCTCAACTAGTTTCTCTGTACCAGGTCCGTATAGTTCTTCACATTCAGCAACAGAAAGGATCTCACCTCCTCCTTCCCCTTCTCCCTCACCCTCGGCCTCAACCTCGGGAAGAGGCTCCATAGGAACAAAGCTCTTCCCATCTTCTTTGCCATTTGTGGTCCCAGTTTGGTTTGCAGTTGTTTCTTCATTTCCCAAGACTTCAGATTGATTCAAACACTTTTCAGGTTGAACAGTAGAGAAAACAACCTTCACCTTAGTCAAATTTTCATCCGGCTGCGTTACTGAAGCTTTTGTAGCTATGGTAGCACCGATATAGTCCTCTTCATCCAATTCATACTCAAAATCCCCAAAGATGTCTGTATCAGGAACGGAATCCATGTCAAGTACATTATATAGGCCTGCCTCCCTGGTCTTGTCCAAGGAACTGTCTCCTTTCTCTGGAGGAACTTCCGTTGAACAGGTTGGGCTGTTTGGTGGTGAATCAGCAAGACCTGCTGCTCTGAGCGCTTGAAGGACGGCTGGGTCATCTGAATCTTTACCACTAATACATTCTGACTCGTTAACAGCCATTGGTGATGACGAATTTGGATCTACAGCATTATCCATCGCTTTGCTCTCTGAATGATGCAGTATCTCTTGTGAACATAGATTCAGATACACAACTTTGCTACTTGATTTATCAGCGATCGCTTTCTCGATATTTATAGCATCAGCAACGGCTAGTTCTGTTGCTGCACTTCTTCGAACAGACAGAAGGTTCTCTTTCTTTAAGAAATGTTCTGTCAGACGATATAATTGTGTCTGCAGCAACAGCGATTTGTTTAGGAACAAAAAGCAGCACATGTGCTAATAATAAAGCTACATATTCCACAAGTTATGATGTTGATAATGTTTTTGCAGGACAATAACATATTAGCCCCAATTTTCCGTATTGTCAGTTTAATGATTTTCACCGTAATAAAAGCACATATGGAACTGATGAAGCTAGCTATAAACAAGATGAAATCTTATTGTTTTCCAAAAATAAAAGTGATCCTCAAATTGGGACCAACTAGAAAAATATTATATAATCACAATCCTATCAAACAGCAGGGCAGATCTCTCACAGATTTCCCAAATACATGAAATGACTACCTAATACTTGTAAGGTGCCAATAACATATTAGCCCCCCTCCCCTCCCCTCTCATATGTGTGCATCTTTATTCTTTACCAACCGAAATGTGTACGATTGCTCAGCTTATAAACCTAGAACTAACAAGAACATAAGAAAGTGACCTCTTATTCAATATCTGGAACCCAAGTAACTCATTATGAACTTAGCACTAATCAATGCCACGGGAACTGGAAATTTAAGTAAAAAGCTATCCACGTACCTGCCTAACTGCAACAGGAACTTTATTATGGCGACTGGTTGCAAGGCTTGGTCTCATGTCAGCTGGAAGTTGAGCCTGATAGCAATGATAGAAACAAACGAGCAACAATCTCAAAACACCGGATTTTTTAAAAAGCAACAAAGTGAGTGACAAGAATTACACACCAACAATGGATAATTCCCTTTGAGCTCGGGAGAGCCTTCTTTTTCTTCGGTTGAGTTGTTGCCAGCTAAAGCTTTCTTTCTTGCAAGAACCTGCAATGCCCATTTCCTTTTGTCTTTCTTGAGATCATTGGGGTTCTCAAACATTTCCGTAGAGTTACTCAATGTAAGATTAGGTTGCCCATCCGACTGTTTGTTTCCCGAGTTCAGTTTTGATCCAGCTTTTAAATTGCTCCCCTTGGCATCACTAATCTTTGGTAAGGTCTTGCTGGCTTCTGTGGGTTTAGAATTATTTTGTGAGTTTCCCGTTTCTTTAGGTGCCAAAAGAGGCTTGAGATTATTATTTCTCGGGAACACGGAGGTATCTGCCAAATACAATCTGGAGAGGATAGGATTTGAGGCCTGTGGGGTTTCAGATGAAAAGCTTGTTTTGACGTCAGCTGGTTTCTTCTTCAAGAGGCTAAGAACAGACTTCAGAGTTTCAATTTTTTCAGGCTTTCTAGTTTGTATGCACCGATGCTTCCAAAACTCAACTTCACAGTCCCGGTGCCATGCACTTTTCCGCTTCCCATTTGAGTCTGCATAAATTTTTTTCGTGAGATTCTCTCTGACTTTTCCTTTCTGCAGCATCAACTTCTTTGCCTTCACTGCCAGAGCCGGATTTTTTCTAGGTGCGTCACCAGTTTTAGGTCCTGCCACAGCAGCTCTAAAGGCGGCCAAAAGTTTTGGATCGAATTGGTTTGTTCTAATGTCCTCCATCGATTTGTTACGAACGGCTTCTCTTATTTCTTTCCTTAGTTTCTCAACCAGAACCATTGACTCTTTCTCGTCCTCCGGTGTCCTCTTGATCTTCTTTACCCTCAAACCAGCAGCATTCTCTCCTTCTGAAGACTTATCAAGAGGATTTGACCGCATGAGATTTTTTCTACGCCCACTTCCTTTAACAATGCTGAAAATATCAACAGTTGTATTGTTTGAAGGGGATCTGCTCTCTTGGTGAACGGTAGCCAAGTTTTCCTCTTCCTTGAGTTTGGGTTTATTGAGAGATTCGGAAATCTCAGGTTTAGTTTCGGAATTGCCATCATCTCCACTGGTAAAGAAATGCCACGATAAAAAAAACAACACAATAGAAAAAATTCCACAGAAAGCAGAGAAAAAAGGAAAAGATGGTACCACGAAAAGAACAGATTTCATTTCTGAAACTGACCTGAAATCTGAATGCTTTCTCTTTAAGCTGATAACACTAGCAACATCTGAATTGGAAATGGCTGTAGTGGAAAGATCTGGTAAACGCATTACAATAAATAAGACCCTTTTTAACTATGCAGATGCAAATAAGGATCAAATTACATTTAACCATAAAGAGGAAGAAATGAAGGATGCAGAAAATAAACAGGCGAACAAAGGACAGTATGTTACCTTTTTGATCATTCATCGACAGACAATCCTTATCTTCAACAGGGTCTATAGTTGCATAAAAAGGTTAATTATTATTACTTAGCAGAAATAAAGGCGCAGCCTATTGAGAATCTATACATGTTAAGAAATCACAACGAAGACTAGGAGAAAATTGTATTACCACCAAATTAACTCTTGGTCAATCAATATACCTGCTCTATTCTCCATGTGTGCAGCAAAAACTGGTTGGTCTGAATCAGAAAATAGTCTTGATGATATATCATGTGGTAAGGACTGCTTGAGTTCCAATTTTACTGGGCCCTGCTCAGTATTTTCCTCCGTACACAGAATTTTCAGATGCGAGCTATCTAGGTCTCCATCTGTTTTGGCTTGAACTGACGATGGGTTGGTATCACTTGATTCCATATGACACTCGTCACCTTTGACAATTGATACAACAAGAGCTGTCTCACCTTCATCAGCGACTGTAACTGAAAAGTTTCCAGAGTAAATAGCCTCGGCTGAGCATCCGCTAGTTGTCCTCTCAGAAATATCCAGAGACTTTCTTGTCTCCGTTGGTGAGGTATCAGGTTGTGTCTCCATCGGCGAGGTATCAGGTTCAAGTGGTTTTTCATCAGAGAGACATCTGTGGACACAAAGCAAAGGAGAGTAAAGTATGATAAGAATAGATGGCTAAGAGAACATAGAGAAAAGAAGAATAATATGGATAAGCATTAGAATTCACTCAAATTGGTACGGGGTGTCTTTCTAGTTAAACATAGGACTGGCACACGGAAATGATTAAAATAATTCAATGGAATCTCAACTATAAAAATTGTTTACTTAATAGACTGATAATTAAAGAAAAAACACTACTGAAATTTATCAAGCCATGGATTAAGCAACCATACGTAGTCAATACGCCAACAACTTACCTCGGACATAACCATGTATCCTCTGATGCAATTTCCAGGTCAAAACCCACGCAAACAGCATGATACCTGTTAGCACAGTGAAAGCAACAATCAGAAGCTAATTTGTATGTTCAGGAAAATAAGACCATATAAGAATGCTGTAAAGATGAACAATCTAAAACAATACGAAGTATAAAAGGCAAAATCATGCACATATAGTATTGAAGAGGCTAGTATCTTTGTCGTTTACATGTCATATTATAAACTCCCTTCTTATGATAGTGATAGCATTTAGAAACCGGTAGCACAACTAAGCTATAAACATGGTAGACACAAACATTAAGGCACTGTAACAACTAAGCAAGCACTAGAAGTTCACCAGTCAAAGAAGTAGAGTGATTGAAAAAAAAAGAGGCAAAACAACAATCAGGACAATGTACACATAATAAACAACCCATGGATAAACTTCAACAGGTAATAATAGTTACCATATGTCACAAGAATCACAAGCAATTGATGTATCAAGGTTGGAATCCCCTCCAATGTAACTGAAGGTGTTACGGATCTTGCAAAGATCGCCATCTAAACAGGTAACTGCCTACAAAAATGATTAGGAAAGCTTAATGTACTTTGTAGTGACTAGGAAAACCCATATATCATATACTTACATTTTCGTCAATATAGTGTGTTTCGTCAATATAATGTGACGGAGAAGAGACGGCATTATTCTCCTCCTCCTCAATGCAGTAATCTTCATCTCTGCATGTATTTGATAACTTAGCTTAACGTCAGCAGATCACAACAGTATGTACACATGATTTTTAACACCTTTTCAAGAACTTGATCATGCTATGCCATTTGGTATAAATTTATCATTATAGGCCACACATAATTGAAGACAAAGACACCACTCAGATTGTTCAGGCAAGCAAAGTTTACCACAACAACGAACATGAGGAAAGAAATAGTACCCTGATAATGAAACTTCATCGACCTTGCTGCTTTCACCTGAATCATACACCTTCACAATCAAACCAAAAACTCATTATACCTAACCCAAGAGCTCCACTCATAGAAATGATGATAAATGTTCAGATAAAAAAAAAACAGATATGAAATATCTTACTGGGACACATGTAATCAACTGAAACTCTCTCTGACAAAGAGGGCAGAGGTTCATAATCGTAGACCAATTATCAATGCATTCAAAGCAGAACCTAAAATTTATCAGACATAAACACAAATGATCAGTCTGCTCCTTGAAAAATAGTCTATTAAACACATAACGGGATAAATTTAGTAATAAGTAATCTTCAAAGAACTGTGGCAACTCTAAGTACAACGCAACTTGAGTTGATTAAGACAGGATAATGCTAATAGAAAACATGGTCTTACCAGTGCTGACAGCAATCAAGAACGCCTCTATCAATAATTATATCCATGCAAATCCCACATCTTTCCCCTTCAATTCCAGCCATATCCTGACAAAAGAAATCAAAATGAGAACCAACACAGACACAGTTTGTCAGAAAAAAAAAAAACACAAAGGTTCCTAAAAAACGTGACACGAATTAGATGAAATGCTTGATACAGCAGCTTGTGCTCATGATTCTAACTATGAAGGTACATGTACAACCATTTCCACCGGAAATTACAAGTTTGAGCTCCAGGTTAAAGAAGAAAAAAGTGAACCCATGATTAGTTCAACCAAAAGCGAAGAAAATAGCTGAGGAAGTCCAACTTTTCACTAACATTATGTCCAACTTCAGCAGCTTCATCTTCAACCAAGTTGCTAGCGTCAAAATCGAGCTCCATTTTCTGAAAAATATCAGCGTAAACCCAAAAAAATAGACAAGGTGATCAAAGATAAAATCGATTTCTCTGATGAGAACGAAGCGTGAGAAAAATCAAGGTGAATTCTATGAACCCAACACCTACAAACAAACCTCGGATCAAAACCTACGAAGCTTAAAGGAAAATCTCAGAACCCTGGATGATGAAATTGAAAAAGGCAAAGCAGCGTCCGAGGGCAAAACAGGAAACTTGTACGAGAGGGTGGAGATGACGTCACCTCTTTAGCCCCAAGCCCCCAAAGATTTTATTAGAAACTTTGATGAGGAAAGAATTGAAACTAATGTCTTCGTCTCTCTGAAGATGACATTTTCCGTTTATAAACCAAAAGTTGGACCACACGTGCTTTTTTCATGTGGGCCATTAACAATACATTGAGCCCAACTTAGTAAAAACTTCATCAAAATTTCTATCTTTTTTCCTTCTCTACCCCGTACTTTCCTTTTTTAGTCAAAAAGACCCCATAGTTTTTTTTAACCTTCTAATACCATGGGCCAAAATCAAAATTGCAAAGCTCATTTACACTTTACACTTTACAGTATCTACATTTTATTTTCTAAGCATGAAGCATAGTTTCTAGGTTAGTAGGGTAACACATGTCCACGTGGCGACCATTCCATACATTGTCGGCGAGGATGGCGTTAACGGCGTCTGTAGGATGAAACTGGTCCCACCAGAGATGACCGGAGGCGTCGGGGCAAGCCATCTCCGGCGAGATACATGGAAGCCATCCTTTGTACCTCCCTAGCCCACAACACGCATCTGTCGTCTCATTAAAACCTGTCACCACAAAACACATGCAAAAGTAAGACTCTCACAAGTCTCTTTCACCCTTGAAGATGATCAGAATACTCTTATAAGTCTCTGTACGAGAATTCCAAGAGAATGTTATTACCAGTCACAGTCTTTTTGTAAATTGAGAATTGAGATGGAGTGGTGCTTACCGTAGAGTTGGTGGTTCCTGAGGATGTCCATAGCGCTTTGGAACACGTCGCAGTAGATAATGGATGCGCCATGAAGCTCTCGGTTAAGCTTATCTACAGTGTATCTCATGACAAAGTTGGATTCCATAATCATGCTGTTCACTTCTTCTGCACATTCTCCGTTATGGCTCCTGTATTTCCACAGGTAGTATGGTGCACAGCCAATCGGTGGCAAACCCATCACCACCATCCTCCTCACCTTGACATTGTACAATGTCTGTGAAACAAACACAATACTTCTCTTATTGTTAACATCAATAGGATATCATGAAGAGGAAAGTACTTATAAATCAATCATCTTTAGGCTATCAATATGCAGCTTTCAGATACCATTCATGGTTCTACAATTGTATAAACCAGAGATCCAAAAGAGAACAAGGGTTGTGGTTTGATCTTTATATAGGCAACGCTTAGTGTCCTAATCAGTTTAAGAGGTTTCATTTTTTCTGTTTTTTTTGGATAGTAAACAGAGCAGATGTAAAACTATACTAACTCAGAATCCAAGATGAGACATATAAAGATTGATAAGGAAGTCTAACCTTGAGCTCCTGTCTCATATTGGAAGCCAAGAACTGATTAAAATTCCAAGGAGTATAGAGATTCTGCACATTGGAGATGTTTCTGATATAGAAATGTATGTAATCATTCACTCCAATCGATATGTAGAAAACCGAGTTTGAGACCAAACGCTCCGAAGCTTCCTCCCCAATACTCAGTATCATCTGCTGGAATGTATCAACAAACTGCTCAACCTGCATCGCAAACGAAACCCGCTGGCCCTGCAACAACAAAATTCCCCACAGGATTGAAAATCAAACAAACTGAAAGATGGTATTGAGAAAATGAACTCAAAAGACTCTGAAAAATTGAGTACCAGTTCCGATCCACTTGATAAGATGATTCCAGCACCAGCTGATGCATAGTTTACACCTTGAAACATGTCTTCAACAGTCCCAGTTTGTCCAAGATAGCTAGGAACGAATGGTAAGCCTAAACGATCAGCTGTTCACAAGATTTGCAGTAGACAGACAAGAACCAATGATTCAGTCTCTAAATCTTTCTTTAGCAGTTTCACTTTGAAAATTTTGAGAAATTATAAAGAATCTAACACAAGAAGTCGACGAATTTGGCTTAATTTCACTTGGAAGAATCAAGTAAGAGCAGATGATTCTTTATTAACATGGAAATTGAAAGTAGAATCAAAAACCCAGAAAAAATTGGGGAAGAATGTTAAACCTAAAAAATCAACTGGGATCCTTCCATTGCAAAACCTTCCCGTTGGCTGATGCGTATCAAAATCTCTACCGTATGGAAGACGATCTGCTCTCGCCAAAGTCCCAAGAAAGTTATTGGTTCCGCAATCTACAGAGGAATCTCCGAACACGAATAACGCCGGTACAAAAGGCAAAGACGGCTTCACCACCGGAGATTGGGCTCTGAGCGACGGCGATGGAGGTAGGAACGGCGGAATCGAAGGATAAAACGGCGAAATATTTGGAGATAAGTGATGATCGGCGATCAATTTGGGTCTCGTGAAGATTATCAGAAGAGAGAAAACAAGAACGAGAAGCTTGATCGACATCGAGAAGAGCGCGGGAAAAAATGTGCAGAGGCTCTGCGAGGTTTTTACAGTGATGAATAAAACGTCGTCGTCTTAGGACTGTATTTATAAGCTACACAACACATTGAACCGGCTAAATTTGAAAATAGAAGCGTAATTCCGGTTTGTATATACCCGGTCAACTCGATTTAAACGGAGTCGTACATAAAGATTTAAGAGAGACTCTAATTATAAGACTGCGATACATTGAACAGGCTAAACCATAAAGTAGAAGCCTATTTCCGGTTTACATATACCGGTTAAGTCCATTTTATAAAATTAATACAGATCATTTGTACTGGTAGACTTTGGTTTCAAACTTCTGATCTTCTCTCCACCACTGATGAATCCCATGAGCTTGTTTAAAATCTCTTGACGAACTTAAGTTCACCGTTAAAACTGAAGACGGCATCAGATGTACCGGCTCTTGTCCTCCTAACAGCATACCGCCCAACGAGTGCTGCGTCGCTACGCGCTCTACAAACCCGATTCCAATTTCTTCCATCTTGTTTCGGTGCTCGAAGTAACCAATATACTCTGAACACAAGTGGTCTCCGGGGTTGACATACAGCCGCGGAAACCAGTCGGATAAGGTGGCAAATGGGTCGGGGGTTGCTGGTAATGCACGGTGGTTTTGGCTGTATTGTTGGGTGGCTTTTTTGGCTAGAGCAAGTCCAGCTGTGATTACACTGCCTGCAGTTTAGATAGCAGCTCGGATCAGCTAGTTTGTACATGATTAGACAAAATGCTAAATTTTAGAACACGTTTCACTTTGGTTTGGTTTTTTTGGTTTATGTGTCTATCCGTAAACTGATCAGTATCTTAAAGAATGACATTGAAGGGCAGTTTAGAAGATTTAAGTTACTAACCTGCAATGCGTATCCCGTGTTTGATCCTTTTATCCTTGATTCTTTCAATAGGGGCTGACAAAAACGGCGGATTGAAGGCAAAACACTCGGGAAAAACTCCGGTTCTAGCTGTTGTTTTCCCGGTAAGCAATGCCATGGATGCACCAAGAGAATGACCAGCAAGCCACACATTCGAACCACCACCAACCGAAGCAACTACGTTTCTCACTGCTTGGATAGCTATCTCAAACCGTGTTGTCGTGTGAAGCCCGTTTCTGATAACATGGATGTCTAACTCGATGTCACGGGATATAGAGTCAGCTTTTGTAACCGTTCCTCTGAAGGCAATTACAAAACGCGGACTCAGTTCCATGGATTTGACAGTATAAGAGGGCGGTTGCGGCGGTTTGTACTCATAGATTCCTCCGAAAATGGAGTTATCAGCATCATCCACAAGTTTACGAATGAGGTGGAAATGGAAAAACTCAGACCATATTGGAGATAGAGCTAATTCAGGACCTTCCCTTTGTAGCTGACGGTCACGCTCAGCTACATAGATTCCTTGAACCAAAGAAGCAGCTACGGACCGCCGATGATGTTCATCAGCCCTGCAAGTTCAAGAATAAAAGTAAGACGGACAATATTTTACACAAGTAAATGAAGCATTTTTAACATGAAGGAACAATTTTTCAGGTTTTAAAACACAGAAGGCACAATTAAGTTGGCTTAGCACTAAACCACACCACAATTGTGCCAAAACATAAGCTAACTCAACAGCAATTTATGAACACAAAGATTAAATTTTTCGACAAAACAAAACCTGGAAAGATGCAGAGAAGAGAGAAGATGCAAACCAATCTATAGCTGTAAGGTGTAATGGCCCAGTAAGACTGAAATCATCTCTCTCACAAATCATCATTCCTTCATCTTCTTTCTGTTATTCAAATATTAGAGATAAGAAATCAAATATAAAATCTTACTCTTAAATTCCCAAAGCTTTAACTAAATCGTGCTAGAAACCTAACCATAATATATGAACAATCTCCTTGTAAATAACCCCAAAACACAAGCTCAATCTAAAGTTAGGATGTTGTCTAAATAATAATCAGATCAATCACATAGACGAAAGATTCAGATTGTGCATAAACTATCAGTGAAAAAACAGAATGAAGCTAGACGAACCTTGTGAGATTGATTCAGATCTGAAGTTTTGTTACTGTCCAGTGTTATGTTGTATAAACAAGTAGTGTAATGGAGGACGAGAGTGTGGGCTCATATTCTTAAAAGCTTCAGAAAGGAACGTTTCAACCATGATATCGAGTTGAAAACGACATCGTACTGGTCTAAACCTTCTTTTTGCTGTGTAACGCTAAAACAATTGTTTTATATATTCAAGAACATATCTTTCTCTTTATTATTTGTATGTATAATATTTTTGGATAAACCCATGAATATTGATTATATTAGTAATACAAAATGTCCCTATATTTCACTAAAATCTGACTCTTTACTGATTTTTTTTTCTTGTGGATATATATTATAATAATTTAGTGTGGACAAATATGTGTTTTAGTAAAAGAAGAAAACAGTTATAAAAAATTTAACGAGAGGAGTTTTCAGAAGAGGAATCATCATATCCATAAGGATTATTACTGGCCCAATTCCACAAATCTCTACACATCTCCTCGATTCCATATTTGGCCCTGCATTGTTACAAACCCAAATTATGACTTTTTTTTTTTTTTTGGTCACAAATTATGACTATTTCATATATATATATAGCCAACTTCTCAGTGTTCACAAATCACAACCCAATTACCAATTCAATTCAGTTTTTTTATGTATGATGGACTAAAGAAATGAGCTTACTTCCAATTCAATTCGGTTTCTGCTCTTTCTGTAGAGGCGTAAACAACTTCAGCATCTCCTGCACGACGTCCAGCGATCACAAGAGGGATTTTCTGATCCACCAAATGAGTTTCCAGAAGTTTAATAAACATGACTAAGAATCCAAGAACCTTAAAAAACAATCAGATTCGGAAGAAAGTGTCATGTTTTCTTACCTTCCCGGACGCTTTTTCGAAAGCATAAACCATTTCAAGAACAGATGTTCCATTTCCTGTTCCGAGATTATACACTTCACAACCTGTGAATTTTAACACACAAACAGAGATAAAGTGTTGAGAAAAATTTCACATCGGAAAAATGTGAAGGTATTTAAGTAATATATAAGGGAAATGGGTCATTACACTCATTACCAATTGGTTTTGAGTTGGAAAAAGCTTAACACCAACTCAAAGTTAAAGAAATTTTAAGGATGATGATTCTAATAGTAGAAAAGAGTATAGTGTAATCAAATTTACCGATCTTGCAATCTTCTAGCTTACGAAGAGCCGCTATGTGTCCATCAGCTAGATCAATAACATGAATGTAATCTCGAACCTGAATCAAAAGCAAAAAAAAAAATGAGATCAAAATATAGTAAACTCCTTTTTTGTTTATGAAAGCATAAAGACATACATACCCCTGTTCCATTCTTTGTCTTGTAATCATTTCCAAAGACAGTGAGATGAGGTCTCCTGCCAACAGCGACTTGTTGTACAAAAGGCATGAGATTGTTTGGAATACCGCGAGGATCTTCACCAATTTCACCACTAGGATGTGCACCAACAGGGTTGAAATACCTAAGCAATATGATCTTCCAATCCGAGTCAGAGCCGTATACATCACGACATATTTCCTCAATGAATAGCTACAATAATAAGATCCATAAATCAGAATTCACAAACATTTTTTCACTTCATTAACTAGAAAATTCATGTGGGTTTTCACCTTTGTTCGTCCATATGGGTTCAATGCAGAAATTGGAGACTCCTCTGTACAAGGAACTTCCTTTGGAGAGCCATACACAGTTGCTGATGATGAAAACACAAGCTGGAAACAGAGAAGCAAAGGTACCTACTCATGTGATATTATAGAGCAAAGGCTTCGAAATATGGTGGCAAAATTGAAAGAAATATATTATTGTTATAAAGTGTTACCTTTATTTACCTGTATTTGTGGTGAAAGAATTTATGAGAATCGGTGAAATATTTTATACCCGTAGGAGAATAAGAGAGAGAACTTCTTATGTTTCTTAATGATATGTGTGTATTACAAAAACTGATTCCATCACTCATATTTATAGGTGTAATAAAGAGAAGTTAATGTGCAAATAGTGACATTGTGGGTTTCCACCTTTTTGCCTAATTCTGCCGAAAGTTATTTCTTTCTAGAAGAAGAAAATGTTTTATAACACTCCCCCTTGGAGACCAATGTCACTATGTCTTTTGCGTCACATCTTTTGTTGCATGTAAGCTCCCCCTCGAATGATTAGGATGTCAACATACTGTCTTAAGTTTTCAACATCCCCGTTAACTCCTCATTACGTGTGTCTTGTACTGCCTCATTAAAAACCTTTTTCATGGAAAAACCCAGTGGGATAAAAACCATGATAAGGGAAAAAGAGTGCAGTGTCGTAAACTCTTCCTGAAAAATGGATATGATCATTTCTTCATAAATCTCGTAGATGACGCATTCCGATATTCTTAATATGTTTCTTGAACGTTGTGGTAGGAAGCGCCTTGGTAAATAAGTCTGCTGCGTTGTCACTTGAGCGAACATATCGGATATCCACTTCTTGATTTTTCTCGAGTTCTTGAGTATAGGAGAAAAATCTTGGCGGGATGTGCTTTGTTCTGTCGCTCTTAATGTAACCTTCTTTTGTCTGGGCAACACATGCGGCGTTATCTTCATATAAGATTGTTGGCTTTTTGTTGCCGATTATTCCGGCGGATTCTTGTATATGATGTGTCATGGACCTCAACCATACACATTCTCTACATGCTTCATGAAGCGCAATAATTTCTGCATGATTTGAAGAAGTAGCAACCAATGTCTGCTTCTGAGAACGCCACGAGATCGCAGTACCTCCCATTGTGAAAACATATCCAGTTTGTGATCGAGCTTTATGTGGATCTGATAAATAACCTGCATCTGCAAATCCAACTAGACCAAAATCAGAGTTTTTAGAATAGAATAACCCTAAATCAATTGTTCCTTGAAGATAACGGAAAATATGTTTAATTCCGTTCCAATGTCTTCGCGTTGGACATGAACTATATCTTGCAAGCAGATTAGTAGCAAATGCTATATCTGGTCGAGTACAATTTGCAAGATACATAAGTGCACCTATAGCACTCATATAAGGTGCTTTAGGACCTAATACTTCTTCGTTATCTTCACAAGGTCTAAACGGGTCTTTATCAACATTTAGTGATCTATTGACCATCGGAGTNGGGGAGTGTTGTAAAAGTCATAATGTCGGCAAACGTTTTTCAAAATGTTCGGAAAGTCTTAGATGTGGAGCCCACGTCACGCACAATAATTTATTTCTCTATATATATGCTTTGTTCGATGATCATTTTGATTATCTAAAAACACACACAACAAAACATAATAATAATATCTCCTTCTACCTCAGTCTATTATTTCTCTTAAGAGTATAATCATTATCACTTATCTTCAATAATTTCTCCATCATAAATAAAAGTAAATAAAAGTAACACTTTATAACATTACAATATATATAGATAGATATAAGTTTTATTATTTTTAAAATGTTAAAAGGACCGATGTCATTGTTCCAAGAGAGAGTATATTAGACTTACATGGTTAGTACCAGGACTTTTAGTGTTGTTTTAAAAAAAGTCAATGCTTAATTTATAAAATACTAGATTAGGTTTTGCAAGATACATAAGTGCACCTATAGCACTCATATAAGGTACTTCAGAACCTAATACTTCTTCATTATCTTCACAAGGTCTAAACGGGTCTTTATCAACATTAAGTGATCTATTGAACATCAGAGTACTCAAAAGATACAATTTATCCATATTAAAACGTTTTAACACTCTATTAGTATAATTTGATTGATGCACAAATATTCCATCTTGGAAATTCTCTATTTGAAGTTCGAGACAAAATTTTGTCTTTCCAAGATCTTTCATTTCGAACTCTTCTTTCATATGAGTTCTTGCATCATCAACTTCCTTTTGAGTTCCTATTATGTTCAAATCATCAACATAGACAGCTATGATCACGAAT